>JBBJLR010150561.1:0-15335 GCA_037577145.1 Brachypetersius gabonensis
TCTCTCTCTCTCTCTCTCTCTCTCTCTCTCTCTCTCTCTCTCTCTCTCTCTCTCTCTCTCTCTCTCTCTCCCTACCTCTCGCTACATGATATGATAAAGCACTATTCAGTGCTAAACTGCACTGTGCGGTACTGCATTATGTTACAGTCTATTATACAGTGTAATATGGATCTGTTTCATACTGTATTATACAGCACTGTATTATGTAAACTACCCAGTTGCAATCAGGATATCCCCCATAAAGATTTTGGCAAAATTCTGGGCGGCGGTCGGTGTCATATTCGAGAGAACCCCCCAAAATGTTCCTGTTGAGGATTACGGCGGCTCAGACTCCATATTGCATAAGTACTACTGTACTAAGATAAATATAAAGTGTTAAATCAGATATCTGAAGATTTCAAACTGGTTAGATGTAATTTATTATGTTAATTACATTGTTAATTATGGAACTGTATAATTTAACTACTAACTGTGTACCAATTATCTGAAAATGAAAAATATCACTGATACACCCCCTTGCTCTTTTAAAGGTAGCATTACACCAATGTGTAGAACTTTGACATGAAATGAGCAAACAAAAAAAAAAACAGCAATGAGTAGAGCTGTTTATAAAATCCTTCACTAATCTAGGCACATTGGTGCAACGAGGTCATAAGAAAGTCATTGTAGCATAAATGACTGAACGCTCAAACCTGAAGGTATGTGTATTTGTAGACATCTAAAACTAACTTTTCAATAATAAAATAATAAAATAAAAAAATTATAAAAAAATAATAAAAAAATTCATGTTTTGCACTTAAAAAATTTTTAAACCTGTATCTGTAACCTGTAAGGCCTTTTAGAAGTTTATTTTACTGCTGCTCCTCATTCTGTGAGTTTAGAGCCTCTTTTTATCACTTTCTGTGGCTGGAAGGTTGATTGTGTGTGTGTGTGTGTGTGTGTGTGTGTGTGTGTGTGTGTGTGTGTGTGTGTGTGTGTGTGTGTGTGTGTGTATGAAGATTAATGAGTGTATTGTTTCTAAAAGCTGTGACTGTCAGTCAGAGTTTTTTAGCTTCTCACAGAAACGCTGACTGAGAGGAAGGTAAATGTCATGAAAGAGAGGTAGATAGAAAGCAAGAAAGAGGGATGGAGGTGGTGCAGGAGAGAGAGAAACAAGGAAAGGACAAGACCAGAAAGAAAGAAAGAAAGAAAGAAAGAAGAAAAGAAAAAAATTACACCGATGATACTTTATACTTAGTTATGTTTTATTACTCATGAAATAATTGATACAATTCTGTACATACATATTAATAACAGAGTAATATAAAAGTAATAACTGGACCACCAAACAGTAGCAGAGTAAAACTCAAAGATAATCTGGAGATCTGTGTGTATGTGTGTGTGAGGGAGAGAGAGAGAGAGAGAGAGAGAGAGAGAGGGAGGAAGGGAGGGAGAGGGAGGGAGGGAGAGAGAGAGAGAGAGGGAGGGAGGGAGAGAGGGAGGGAGAGAGAGAGAGGGAGAGAGGGAGGGAGAGAGAGAGAGAGAGAGTGAGGAAGTGAGAAAAAAAAGGATGGGAGAGAGCAAGGGAGAGAGAGAGAGAGAGAGAGGGAGGGAGGGAGGGAGGGAGAGAGAGAGGGAGGGAAGGAAGGAGAGAGAGGGAGGGAGAGAGAGAGAAGGAGGGAGAGAGAGAGAGGGAGGGAGGGAGGGAGAGACTGATGATCCACCTTTAATATTGCAGCTCATATACTGATGTTACACTTTAAATACTGGTGCCTAAATAGTTCCACCTTAATAACTGTAGTGGAGCTGGACTCTTTGGCAGCGTGTGGACGAGAAGTTGGATCTTCCTCTGTTCAGAAAGAAGACTGAAGGAATTTGTGGGGCAACTGCTGAAGTTTCTCTCACTGTTTCACTTTCACTTTGTGCTAGAGACTCTGATGTTCTTTACATTTCTCATGGAAGTGTTATCAGTGTGGAGTGTATTCATGGTCTGCAGTGTGAGTCAGACCTTAAGTGTGTGTGTGATGGTCACCGCCTGATCATCTGGAAACATCTGCACCTGTTTCTTTACTGGTTCAAGTCTTAAGTTAGATGTGTTTGTTCTTCTTGAATGATTCATATGTAGGTCACTGTGTGGCTTATGAGAGTCATAAGCCACACAGTGAAAAATGAGAGTCTCTGAAAGTCCTGCAGACAACTGTTCCTAAAGACTACAAATACAAGAACGCCTGGATCTTTGGAGCGAAAATCTGAAGAAGTAAAGGATGTCTCATGAATTTGCACAGTACTGTACATCTTGCTGAGACGCTGCAGTCTCCTGATCCCGCCCCCAGGCCCGATTTTAGAACTTTTGCGTGTTTATTTCTGCTTTTTTCTCCTCGCTGTGTTCTGATGTTGCTGCTCAGCGGCGCATTTGATCAGATGTGACTAAACGAGCGAATCTGTGCATTAACGCGGCGCCTGAAAATCATTAGTGACTGCACCATTTCAGCTGTCAGGCCGAATCGCCTTCTCTGGGTCTTAAATGCATCAGGCGGGCTCACCTGCGACTGAAGAAACACCTTCGTTTTAAACACGCCGCTCTGCCGCTCTTTGTTTTGATGGCTTTGATCATGGTGACGGCAGACGGTACCGGAGATCAAACCTTTGGCTTGTTTGAGCGGATAAATAATGAACTCGTCTCCAGTTTATGCGCAGTTGAGAAATTTGACAGAAGTGTGTTTTTTTTCTTTTTTTAATGACAGCTTGGATCAAATGGGGTATCGTTAAATTAACGATGCTTTTAGAATCCACCTGACTGACGCTCAGCATCTTCCTTCTGCATGATTCGCCCTTAAAGAGCCCCAGTTCTCCTCTCTTGCTTTCTAAATTACCCTTTACGCCATTTTTCTGCTTCCCTTTATCTATAACGATTGAACGGATATGCGGATATATGCAAATGAGCACAGTTCCACCGTTATTTCTGAAAAAACTTCTCCAGCTTTAACTGGAGCATGAGTGGTTGGGACTACATGAACGCCCACCTCTCTTTATCCCTTACAACTTAATGGCCATTCAGAAATATGCAAATGTAATCTGATTTTCTGTGCTACCACCATTTGGGCTGATACACTTCAACAAGAGTGGGTGGTGCTAAATGAACTCCTGTTTGTTTTGGATTTGCATGAAACGAGCGCGGATGGGGCGTGGGGAGGCACAGGGCTGAGGCTGGGCAGTCTGTGCTGGACAGGCACCCATTTCAGGTGAACAGTTGACGGATGTGTCTGGGGTCTGCTCAGGGGCTGTCTGAGTAGTTGAGGCACCCTGCCCAGCTAAAGGTATGGCTTGAGGTGAGACACCAATTATATGCTCAGGGGTTTCCACCTTGTGAAGACGGCTTGCATGCCACCGACTGCCATTACTAAGCAGAAAGTTGGCTGGTCCTAGCTGGCGACTGACTTGGAGAGGGGTGGACCAATACGAAGCAAGTTTGTTGCCATTGTGGGGTTTGCAGACCCTGACCCAATCCTTAGCTTTGATGTCAGGGGCTTTGGCGCGTGGTGAGAGGTCGAATGTCTGCCTCATCCTCCTCTGCTGGCGGGCGACAGAGGCTCTGGCCTGCAGTGGCAGTCTCCACGGGAGTTCGGGGCTGAGTCTGTCGAGGGGAAGGTGGAGCTCACGGCCAAGCATGAGGAACGCAGGAGAGACCCCTGTTGTAGAGTGGTGAGTGGCCCTGTAATGGAGTAGTGTGTAATGGAGGGCCTGTGAAAAGGTGACTGGTGACTGGTGGAAGCGTTCGACACCCCCGTTAGCTTGAGGGTGGTAGTATGTCGTGCGGATGTGACGGATGCCCTTAGATTCCAGGTATGTGTTGAACTCAGCTGAGATCAGCTGTGGGCCATTATCAGTAGTGATAGGGTTTGGGAGACCCCAGCGGGGACAAAAGAGAGTCCAGGAAGTCAATTATGATTTGAGAGGTCACTGAACCAGTAGCAATGATCTCAGGCCATTTGGAGTATATCCAGCTGCAGATGGTCCCAGGGCTGGGTTGACCAAACAAGTGGTTGTAGGGGTGGGGGTGGGTGGGTTGATGACCTGTCTTACCACTCAAAAGACAAGCTGAGCAGTCCTTAACCAGGGTCTCGATTTCCCTGTCTATTCCTGGCCACCAGAACAGGTCTCTGCAGCGCTGCTTCAGTTTCACAATGCCCAGATGGCCCTCATGAGCCATGACTAAAACCCGTGCCCGCTGTGCAGAGACCACGTGCCACACAAGTCCCATTCCAACAGGACAGCTCCTGCTTTACTCTGGAAAATGCAGCCAGCTCCTCAGACACCCTGTGAGGCCAGCCATTCTGAATGTAGCCACAGAGCTGGGAAAGGACAGGATCCAGCTTAGATGCCTCCTTTAGTTCTTGTAGTGATACAGTGTCTGGAGTGGTGTGTGTAACATCTGAACGATGTCCTGTTTGACATGGACATGTTTGACGGATTACCGCTGCTCCGTCGGACTGAGTGCTCGTGAGGCAAAAGTGATCGGTTTCTCACCGCCTTGCTGGACTTGTGACAGCACTGCTCTGAGGGCTGTGGCCGATGCATCGCAGGTCACCAAGGTGGGGCTGGATATGTCAAAGTGGGCCAACACTGTAGCCGTGGTGAGCTGTGTCTTGAGCATGCGCATGGCATTGGAGCACCCCTGTGACCACGACCACGGCTCCTCCAGGTAGTAGTAGGCTGTCATCCCTAAAAAACAGGCAAGCTGTGTGGCTGAGCTAGGCTCCGGAATTGCCAGTATAGCTTCCACGTTTGACTGAAGTGGGGAGATGCCATTGGCTGACACCCGAAAACCCACATACTCAATGGCCGGTGCAGCGAAAACACACTTTCCAGTGTTGAGGGTCAGTCTGTGTTTAGGGTTTAGGGTCGAGGGTCGAGAAAACTCTGTGGAGATGCTCGTCATGGCTCTCAAGGGTGGGTCTCTGTATTACCACATCATCCACATCATCATCGCCTGGTATGCCTGCCAGGACTGACGCCATGATCTTTTGGAAACAGCTGGGGGCGGAACTAAGTCCAAAAGGCATACGTGTGTATCGAAATACCCTAACATGAGTCACAAAGGCTGTGAGGTTCCTGCTACCTGTACCTGTAAGTAGCCTTGTCTGAGGTCAAATTTGGAGAACACCGTTGAGCCATGGAACTGAGCAGTGAGCTCTTCTGAGGTAGGCAGCGGAAACTTGTCTGGGATCACTGCCTTATTCACCACACGCGAATCAACGCAGACGCGCAGGGCCCCAGACTTCCTCTTCGCCACTACCAGATTCGAGACCCAGGGCGATGCAGCCACAGCTTCGGTGATGCCGGCATCCAGCAGCTGCTTGAGCTTTGCTGAGACTCCATCGTGGAGAGCCAGAGGAATGCGGCGGAGGGGTTAGATGACTGAAATGAAATTGGTCCGGAGTTTACATGGTGAATGACAGTAGGTGCACGTGAAGTTGTGGCTTGGCCTGACTCAGCTGCACCAGACTGGCAGACAGAGGCAAAATGGTTGCTTTTGCCACAGTTGTGACACGTTTGGCCACGGACTGGGCAGTTCTGAGCCCTTGACTGGTGAGAGGAAGGTCTGCTGTTATTGCAGGGCCGTGATCTGTGAGGCTATGGCCGTGAGAGACGGTGGCACCTGAGTAACAGAACTGCGGAGGACTCTGCTGTTTCTGACGTGTCACCCTGGCTGAGCTGCGGTGACACAGAGTGCATGTGGGAGGGGCTTGGGCCAGCTGCGATTGCTTGCGGGTTAGTCAAAACTGATACACATGCAGCTGCGCTCTCTACTTGTAGTGCAATAGTCACAGCTCGGGCCAGTGTTAAGTCATCCGGTTCTAACAGCAAAGTCTCATGTACTTTTGTACTTTTGGTATGTTCTATTAACTGGTTGCGAATCATCTTGTCCTGCAGTGCACCGAACTTGCAAGTGCTAGCCAAAGCACGTAAGTTGGCTACATACTATTGCACGGACTCACCCGACAGCTGATGCCTTTGGCGGAACAGAAAACGGCGTAAGAGAGCGCTCTGGGGAGCTGCAAAGTGCTCCAAGCACACGTTGACCCTCCACGCCCAAGCAATGCAGGAGCAGCGCCTTTTTTCGTGCAGCCGTCACATCATTCAGTCCCACCGCCAGGAGAAACGTTTCAAAAGACTGTAACCAGCGGGTCCAAGGGATTGGTGGTTCGCCGGGTAATGGGAGAAAAGGGGCAGGTGGCGGTAAGGTGATATCAGCCATCCTCGTCGCCAATGTTGTGTTTGGAAAAAGGAAAACGCACCACTGTGTGGTAAGGTTAACTGTCCTCTTTACTCTGACGCCCACACCGTCCAAAGACCACCAAGGCCAACATAATCAAACAGTCCACAGTGGTCAGACATAACATGATGCTCTCCGTGCAATGAAACTCGGAACCCCTGATGCATTGCTTAACATTTACATAAACATTTGTATGCACTTGTGACGTGCATGAACATAACAGTATCTTCAGGTTATGAAGCAACAAACCATTCCACGTTCAGTAGGTGAAGGTGGAGTTTCTTAAGTTTTTTATTGTCATTCTGAGAGGCATGTATGTAAGATCACTGTTCTAGCAACACAGAAGAGAGAGTGATGGAGTCTGGTGGAAAATAATGGTATTTGTCAGAAAATGATTGTGCCTTGAGTAGATTGGTGGTGTTTGTTTGAGAATAATGATGTTTGAAGAGAAAAATTGTGTTTGTTTTGCTTGGTAGAAAATTATGGTGTTTATAGTCCCTTTTAGTGCATGCCTTTCACATGAATTATGATTTTAGACATTTGTTGGTACAACATAGAATGGGCTAATTGAAGTGATCAGTTTAGCAGGTGTAAGATGAGCCTTTAATGTTGATTAGACCCATGATGAACCAATGAGAGTTCACTCAGCAGAGCTCCTTCCTCGTTTACAGTAATTTAGATGCTAATGCAGCCAGGCTCATTCAATTCTGTTTAATCCCAGTTTAGTTACTTGTTAACTATCAAATGTAATAAAGTGTTTACAAGCAGCCCTCATCACACACCCACTCATCAGTCTCGATAACTCCTCCCCCTGACACCCCCCCACCCATCAGACTCTATAACTTCTCCCCTTCACACCCCCGCCTGTCAGATTCTATAACTCCTCCCCCTCACACCCCCATATATGAGACTCTATAACTCCTCTCCCTCACACCCCCACATATGAGACTCTATAACTCCTCTCCCTCACACCCCCACATATTAGACTCTATAATCCCTCCCCCTCACACCACCACGTATCAGACTCTATGACTCCCCCCCACACACCCTCCCATCATACTCCATAACTCCTCCCCCTCACCCCACCACATATCAGACTCTATAACTCTGCCCCCCTGTTATACACCCACCCATCAGACCCTAAAACCGCTTCCCAATCACACACCAACCCATTAGACTCTATAACCCCCCCCCTGTCTTACACCCTCGTCAGACTCTATGTTGCTTCTCAGATGTGTAATTTCTTATTGTGTACTAAATCAATATAATCACATGGAATATCTTATTATTATGTGCGATAGTTTACCATGTGCCACACCACTACTTATTTCATAATTACATGTAATAACAGACTCGGTATAGAGAACAATTCCAAACCACCATTTGTGTTAATTAATAAACTACTTCAGCAATAAATGTAGTTATTTATCCATTATATTTATATCCACCTCGCTTACTGACCACAGCATTTTGTATACAGAATATAGTGTATTTAGTACATTTGACTTGACTTGATATTATATTTTCTTGTATCTGTCTCTGTGTATCTGTGCAGCTAGAGCATAAGCTATTTCCTCTAGGATCAATAAAGTTTTTCTGATTCTGATTCTGATGTGATTGCAAAGGAACACTCTCAGTCCCAGATCTCTACCCTGAGAAACATCTGCAAAAATCATTCTGAGAAATGAAACGAGTGGAAAACCCCAAGATTTTTTCAGTCTGTTTTTATAGTGTATCCTCTTGTTTCTGCCCCACCAAGTCTTTGTAGCCTTAAACCGGTCAATCATATAGACTGGAGATGGATTCAGCGCAGTTTGCAGTTTAAACCTGCTATAGTTAGAGACTTTCTGTCCAAACAAGACTTGCCTTTGTTCATGCCTTTATTTCTCACTTGCATTCTCAATTCCAATAAAAAGCTCAGTTTTAACAAAATGTGAAAAGAGGTCACATCATTCAAGTCCTTGCAATGGATTTCAGTTTGGTAAAGAATTGTTTCTGATATGTTTGAGGTATGTTTTCCTGATAAGTGTCTTACATATGCTTGAGCTGCTCAGCTAGTGGTGAAATGGCCCTAAATTAAACATGGTGAAATGGTGTTTATCCAGTTTATCCAGTCTAACCAACTACCCATCAATATCAGATCTGCACTGACTGAAGCTTTAAAAACTGCTAAAAACTGCAATATTCTCCTCCACCTTCTTTCAAATATTTCCTTTGTACTTTTGAAGTGCTCCTTTGTACTTTTACTATTCTTTTTATTGATTTTCTATGTGTTCTTTCATTTCTTACGCTTTAAGTTGTATTATATTCCTGTAAAGCACATTGAATGACCTTTGTGTATGATAATGGGCTGCATAAATAAACTTGACTTGAAGGACTAGCTCAGCTCTTGTAGGCGAAAAGTTCGGCCCTGAGGTTAAACTTTCCAGGCAGAGCGAGGCAGACCGACAGTGATGGAGTGACGGTAATGGAGTGACAGCAGACGAATGTAGACGGACGAATGACATGAACAACTTAAGAGACACTGGCGCCGCATCTGTTCTACACACTCAGAGTCCAATGCTCTGAAACACAAATGCCAGCCAACAGAAAACACACCAGCCAACATGAATCTGACAGAAACGTTCGGAGAGCTTCTCCCACCCAGACTTTCTTGTAATAAATGGCCACAGAAACAACAACCATCAAATATCAGCCTGTGAAACATTTTCTGGACAAATAAAACTAATAGAATGTAGAATGATGGTGTCTGGTGGAAAAGTAAGGTATTTGGCAGAGAATGATGGTGTTTTGTGGAGAATTATGTTTTTTGAATGGTGGTGTTCAATCAAGGATTTTTATGTTTGTTAAAGAATGACTGTTTTATGGAGAATAATATTGTTTTAAGGAGAATAATAGTGTTTGGTGGAGGATAATTGTGTTCCATGAAGAATGATTACGTTTGGTGGAGAATGATAGTGTTTGATGGGGGATGATAGTATTTTATGTAAAGTTATGGTGTTGAAGAATAGTGATGTTTGATGAAGATAGAAGGGTGTTTGGTGGAAAATGGTGGTGTTTCTAGGTGGATGTAGGGCAGATTAGGTTGGAAATCATGTTGTTAGCTGGGTAGGATATTAATATTAAACTTCTGGAGGCTCCTGGATGTTCTCAGCCCATTCCCACCAGTTCATTTGTCTTGTTGATTCTTTTTCGGACATTCAGAACCCAAATGCCAGCCTAGACAAGGGGGTTTTGTTTGGCCAGTTGGCCTTTCCTTCTTTTTTGCCACATCCGACCTCAATGTGTGGCTGTTTGATATAAAGTGACCCTCTGGCCCTCGTCCTCGAGGACCCCCGGGTTTTAATCTGGATGTAATTACACGAGGATTGAGAATCGAGGCGGCCGCAGAGCGAGATTACCCACAGGGTCATGTTGTCTGATCCACAGCAAACAAGAGAGTGATGAAGGAGAGGATAGCATCAGCTCTCTCACGCCGACATAATGGCCTCAGCACCAGCACTATCCACCTGGGCTCATTAGCCTCCATCCCACCAGCAATAACAGGGGACCTGGCAGAAGACAAACACACAACACACACAAACACAAAGTGTATGAATTCATAACCAAGAGGGAAAATCACTTTTGCTAATGTAACAGTTATGTTGAAAACATTTATCAGCAAAAATTCCTACCGGATTAAACTGAATAGAGATAATGATTAGAGTAGAAAAGCCATATGGGTAATGTAAACATATCAAAATGACAAATAACATAATATATATTATAATTGTACTGTCTGACAAGGCAAGGCGAGTTTATTTATATAGTTAGAACAGTAAGCAATAAAAGTAACCATAAAATCAATTTAGAATAAGAGAGACTTAAATTTTAAACAAAGGTAAATAAAGCGATATTAAAGAATACAGACAAAAGTACATTTTTGTGTATTACTGATTAACTGAAACCAGTGGAAAACAAGGCAGTTTTAGCTTCTTCTTAAAAGAGTTGGGGTTGATCTGATCCCCATGGGAAGCTGGATTCAACAGGGGTCAGCATAGAGACTAAAGGCTCCATTAGCCTGACCAGCTATAGTTGATTTATAAGTCAAATCAGGCTCCAGGCTCATATTCATCAAAAATCTCAGAGATATATTTGGTTCCCAAAATCACTAGTTATATGCTGTATCTGAGAACGGTGTAAAGAGGTGAGAATTGGGGTAATGTGCAAGAATTATTGTGTTAATTGGATAATGATGGTGTTTGTTGGAAAATGGTAGTGTTTATTAAAAAATAGTAGTGTTTAGTGGAGAATGAAGGTGTTTGATGGAGGGTTATAGCGGTTGATGGAATATTATGTTGTTGAATAGAAAAATGTTTGATAGAGAATGATTGTTAATGATAAAACTCATTTATGTGTGATAAGAGTTGCCACCTTGCTATTCGCATTGTGGTTAATCTGGCAGAGCATTTTGGGAATCATGCACTTAATCCTTCTTTGCACAAAATTCTCATGCCACTGTTTACACATGAAGCCATTTGTGGTGTTAAAGCGTGATTGTTTTTGTCAGAGGTTGATAGTTTCTTGTTCCATAGGATTTTTTTCCAAAAAATTAGTTTCTATTTTGTTGCATGAAAAAAAAACAAAAACAACAACTAATGACTGAGCATTAATGGTAAAAATTGGTCTCACGTCAGTCAATCTTCAGCAAAACAGCAGCCAAATCTGGTCCCCGAAGACCCTCTGTTTGGCAAGCTGAAGCGACGCTCGCCATCGCGTGAGAGTACCATCAATTTTACCCGCTCTGCATTACCGACAAATTACAAGCAGCTTTTCTTCACATTAGGCTGCCCTTGGATCTTATTCCTAGTCCCAAATGCTTTAGAAATCAGAACCTCCCTAGAAGCTTATTCTTTTTATCACTTAAAGTGTTGGTGGCATGAGTTTCACGGCCAAGTCCAGAACCAGTAACCGTCTGACCTATCAATATTATCCAATACAAGTCTGAGAACCAATATCACCTAGTAGAATTCATGGTGCTAATACTTACCAATAAAAGTATCAATATTAACCAAATGGATTTTAGAGTATTAATACTATCCAATAAAATCCAAGTACCAATGTTATCCAATGGAGTTGAGAGAAAGTACCAATGTTACCCAGTGTAATCCAGAGTACTAATATAATCCAATAAAAGTCTGAGTACTAATTCTATCCAATAAAAGTATAAGTACCAATCGTACCTAAAGAAAGTCAGAGTGTTAATACTATCCTGTAAAAGTCTGAGAACCAGCAGAGTTTCTTTCATGGCCAAATCCAGATCCAACAACCCTGAGACCCAGGAGCTTATGAAGTCCACAAACATTTCGAAACCTTGACGCCTCTCGGCCTGTTTGCATCGACAGTCTGGGACTTTGCAGAATTGACCAGTTCCCTTCCTCCCGGTCCCCCTCGTGTCCTATAGAATAAATGGCACAATTGATTAATCAATGCAGGCAAGATGGCAATTTAAAATACCACAGAATAACCTGTCTGGTCTTGGAACCTTCGCGAGAGACGCTTTCGCAGAGAACAAGAAGAAAAAAGACCCATAGATTTCTCACTGAATAGAAAGAAAGCCTTGGTTTATGCACACACACAGAGACAGACAGACAGACACACACACACACACACATCACTCACACACACACAGAGAAGAGTGTAGAGTTTCGTTGTGTCAGCGTTTATCCGGATGATTCAGACACAAGAGCCTCCACGTGAATTTAAAATGGCCCGTCAGCACTGGGCCGTCGGTCAGGATTGATCTCGTCACTGCAGCTCCATCCAGCACCTCCGGGACCACTACACCCACCTCGCCTGACCTGGCCCGGCCCAGTCACACGGACACAGAGCTAGCCCGACAAAACAGTTGGGTCATGTGTCTCTGCCATTCACAACCAACATTGCAGCTGATACAGGAAGAAATATGGATTCACACCAGTACCAGGATAACCTGGTCCATCAGAACCATTCATCCATGCCACTATCGAAATAACTGCTAATCCACAGAACTGCTAATCCACACCTGTCCTAGTCACTCAGAACCGCTAATTCATACCTCTAGCAATATAATCTAGTTCCTCGGAACCTAAGCCTACTAATCCACACTAGTACTAGCATAACCTTGTCCTTCAGAATCTCATCCATACCAGTACTAAAATAACGCAGACCATCAGAACTACTCAGAACCTCTAACCACACCAGTACCATTATAATCTAGTTCCTTCAAAACCTCTCGAAACTGCTACCCTACACCAGTATTAATATGACCCAGTCCTTCCGAACTGCTACTCCAAAACAGTACCAATATAAACTAGTTATTGAAAGCCACGAATCCATACCAGTACAAATATAACCATGTGCCTCAGAACTGCTAAAACATACTAGTAGCAATATAACCTGCTCCTTTATACACATCATTTATTCATTGTGCACTGTCACTTTTCTGAATCACCTGCACTAATTGTTATGTTATGTTATTTATTTAATTTTATCTTAGCTGATATTGTTATATTGTTACTTGTTAGAGCTATTTTATATTCCATTTGCAGTATTCTACTGTTCGGTTCTTTTAATTTTAATTTGTATTGTATACCTTTATTCCCCTTGTATATCTTTGTTCCCCTTGTTGCATTGAGCATGTAGATGACAAAAGAATTTCCCTAAATAAAGTTCTTTCTTATCTTATCTTATCTTATTTATACACATATCCCTAATACACACCCTAATACACATCAGTTGATTAGGCTTCCTTTGTAATGTATGGGGAGAGAGAGGAAACAGTCAAGTCACCTTAAAAATGTGTTGGACAGTGAGTCAGTGACGTCACGGCTAAGGGATAAAACTCAAAACAACAAATCAGTTCATTCAAAATAATGAGACTGCGAAGGTTGCTGCCTCCTGTGGTTCAGCGGTAAAATGCAGTGCTGAATGAGGAGCATAAGAAGATGGGCCACTGCTTTTATAACAGTTTTGCAACGTCAAACGTCACATTTTCTCATAGAAATGCAAACTAGTTTTAAAACTGAGGTTCTTCCATGAGACTTTGTCTTAAGAGTCTGTGTGTGTGTGTGTGTGTGTGTGGTGGGGGGGGGGGGGTAAGGTTACTGCAGTGTTCGCCCTTTTTCTCCTCCCTAAAAGGACGTGTCCTCTTCAATAAATACTGCACTGTTTACAGCCTTCCCTGCTGCAGACAGGAGTGATCTCTGTGAACTTTATAAAAACACACGCATGCACACACACACACACTCACACACATATACACACGGATGCGCACACAGACACACACACACACACACACACTCACACACTGGAAGTAGGGCTATAGTTAAGACATAGTCAATACAATCTGAGTATCCGTACTATCCAGTCTGAGTGCCAGTACTGTCTAAAGTACCAGTTCTACATAAAAGCTGTCAGAGAACAAGTACTGCCCAAAAAAGGTCGTACTAATACTAAGCAATAAAAGCCAGAGTACAAATATCATCCGGTAAAAGTCTGACTATCAATATTATCCAATTAAATTCTTAATACCAATACTATTAGGGCCAAAACAAGTATTAATATTGTCCAAGAACTATTAAATTCAAGACATGCGTCGGATACCATAGAATTGAAACCAAGACGAAGTTTGATAATTAAAGTACTCAAAATATACTCAGTATTCTGAAACAATAGAAAACAAAAAAGACTAGATGCCTCACACATGCAGGCTTATGCCATCACACACACACACAGATACACAAATATAAATACACACTCACACAAACACTCATACACACAGACACACACATATAGTTATGAGAAAGGAGATATTGCAAAAATGTGACAAAGATAAGCTTATTTTTTATTCATTTTTATGCAACTGCATCGTTATGTCTTTTATCAAAGGCAAAAATCATGAGGCTATGATAAAACACACACACACATATGCACACACACATACTCACACACAGCCCTCACATTGTGCTCTTGTCATTAGCGGCTCCATGGTGAGGCCGTCAGAATGGAAATTCAATTTTCTCTTTTTGAAAGGAATGAGATGACACCATTTCACATCTAAAAAAGAGAGGAGGAAAGAGACAGAAAGGACGAGGGAGGAAAGAAGGGCCACCAGAAAAAAAAAGAAATGGATAGATGTGTAAAAGAATGTATGAATGGAAAAAGAGGAACAGGGTGAGATCATTATACTCTCTGACCTTCTGTCTCTTTCTCTCTCTGTTTCTCTAACTCTCTCTCTCTCACTCTGATGCTGATTTGAATTGCAGACGCCGAGAGTGGGACGCCTGCCTTGACTCCTGGCTTTTTCTTTTACTCCTTTTCATTCTTTCTTTTCATCTCTGCTCTCCTTCGCTTTGCTCTCCGCTTCTGTGTGTCTCCGGTTTTCGCGTCAGCCTTTGTAAGGCGAGGTAGCTGCCTTTAAACACGCGTCTGCCTCCGTAATCTCAGCCAGAAAGAATGACGTAATCGTGGACATCAATCGAGGAACGTCTGAGAAACCCGAGCATCACGACTGTCTGGGCTAAAGGTCCTAAACCTAGATCAGTCTCAGTTCAAGCCTTCACCTTTCTGACCTGGAGAAGCTCACAGAGTCTGAAAAAAATCATTCTGGGCAGGGCCAGCAGATACAGACCACACTGTAAATGCATGTTCCTTGCTACAGGCAAGATATATTTTTTTTAGCAATTTAGTGCTATCAGTAAAAATGTCAGTATAGAGTTTATACAGAAAACTACATTTAATTATTGAAAAAATTCAGTTAACAAAAATGTTTTTAGTGTAAAGTGCTTTTTTAATTTCATTTTGAAATTCAGTAAACATTAGCTTTTCTTAAAATAAAAAATGCTGCATATTTTATAATATATTCAAAGCATATTGAAGAGAAATGAGAGGTGGCTCAAGACTTTTGTACAGTGCTGTATATAATTCTCTTTATTTTTCTTTATCTTGTCATGTTACCTCTTTCTCTCTCTGTCTCTCTCTCCCTCTCTCTCTCTCTCTTTCTCTCTCTCTCTCTCTCCCTCTCTCTCTCTCTCTCTCTCTCTCTCTCTCTCTCTCTCTC
>JBBJLR010150589.1:0-15329 GCA_037577145.1 Brachypetersius gabonensis
AAATGTCAACAATTCTGGGTTTTTCTGTCAATATGGGGTGCTGTGTGTACATTAATGAGGAAAAAATGAACTTAAATGATTGTAGCAAATGGCTGCAATATAACAAAGAGTGAAAAATGTAAGGGGGTCTGAATACTTTCTGTACCCACTGTATAGTGTATGCATATGTAACCCCTTCTTCTGTGCTCTCAGGTAATAAATAAAACATTACAAGAGAATACTCAGCGCTGATATAGGCTGATATAGGCAAAGGGGGAACAAATACGATACGTTTTATGACAAAAATTATGATCACTTATTTCTTGTGGTAATTTCTATGTGGTATTTACTTGCTGAGTAAAGATAACATTTAATTAACATTAAAGGGAGAATTTTCATTAAGTAAGGGTACCAATAACTGGAGGGCACTGTATATGCAACTCTTTGTGGGAATGTGCCTCTGGATTTAATTATGATGTATCACTGTGTGTGTGTGTGTGTGTGTGTGTGTGTGTGCGTGTGCGTGTGCGTGCACCTGCTGTAGAGTGCTGGTCAGGTGTCTTAAGGTGTCCTCCTGTGTTAGGCCCAACAAATCCTCGTCTGACTTCCTATTCTGGATGATTGCCAGCCGCTCCTGAACCTGTATAGAACCCCGAATGTGTGGATTAACAGCAGCCAATCATGTTGACTTGAGTAGCTCATTCTAAACCGGCCTTTTGTAACACAGAGCCCTCTTGAGCAATGGAAAACAAGGTGAAGGCTCAAGAACTGCAGGTACAATCCAATACACAGTCCAGCGAGTCAATCCTTCCTTAAATTAAATTAGATGCTGTTGACGGAATTAAACAAGTGCATGGGCTTGAGTGGAAAGAGCAATCAGCAACCAAACCTGTGTTCTTCTGATTGCATTACAGTAAGGTGCTGCTAACAAATACTACATAACAGACAGATGTTCATAAAAAATTGCAGCTGCAAATGCTTTCTTCATAAAAACAGTCGGGAAACCTTGGAAAAATATAAAGAACTATGACTACAGGTTTATGAATACATAGTGTTCAGTCATTATCATATTATATTTGTTGTTTATGATGTATTAAACATTTGGAAAGCAAAGGATCTCAAAGCTTTTGTCAAGCCGTGCATATTCTGTGTGTGTGTGTTCTCACTCTGAGGAGCTGTCGGTCTCTGTCCCTTTGCCAGCGTCTCTCTGCTCTCCTCTGGATGTGGACAAGACTGCGCATGGTGGCCTCACGCTGCAGCTGCTGCTCCTCACACACGTTCACACACACCTCCTCAGACTTTTCTTCACCCTGACACACCAGCTCTTCCTCCTTCCCCTCACACGCTGCCTCTATTTCCACTGATTCAGATGTGTGTGCTTGAGCAGCACCATGTGTGTCCATTGGGTCCGCTTCTGAGGTTGTTGTGTGTTGGGTGTCTGGGTGTCCATCCGAGATGCTGCCATCACCTTCAACTTCCTGTTAAAAAAGTCAAATTAAATTCACCTTCCACAGAATTTACCCACAGCTTGTCAAAAATCAAACATATGTAGTATAACTTCAAAAACCGCTCATTCAGCAGAGCAAGATAATCCTACTGTGTCCTACTATGACTTTTAATTGCGTATTTATATATTAGGCAATTATAAATGTTTTATTTGTTTACTTTCAGAATATTTTATTATACAATATGCCACATACAAAAAAGAAATGAAATGGGTCAAAAGTGACATTCATGGAAGAGCATTAGACAACATTGTTAACCAAAAGAAGCATAAGTGTCTTACAATTGTAAAAACAAGCACCTTCATAAATGTACATATTATATTTGGAAAACAAATTCAACATTCAGCAGCTAAACATGGTGGTGTTCGTGCCAGAGAATTCTAAGCGACCGTATTCACTCTTTAGCTGAAGCTAAAACACCAACCACTGATTTTAAAGATCGACCAAACCATGTCAGAGAAACAGAAGAAACATGTTTTAACTTGTGCCAATATCTTATTGCTGATTTGTTTGAAGCTGGGTATCTACAGTACCAGTCAAATATTTGGACACATCTTCTCATTTAATGTTTTTTCTTAGTTTTTATTATTTTCTACATTGTAGATTAATATTGAAAACAAACAAAATAATGAAGGAACACTTGGAATTATGCAGTAAACAAAAAAAAGTTAAACAAACCAGAATATGTTTTGTAATAAGGTAATGGTGGACTGTTGTTTCTTTTTATTCAGTTAAGTGGTTCTTGCCATAATGTGGAGTAGAACCGTATTCAAAGATGTTACTAAGTGTGTAGCAACCCTTAATGGTCCCAAACACATTATGATGGCAAGAACTTCCACTAATGAACTCTTGTCGAAGAACACCTGTTAATTAAACACCATTCCAGGTTTATAAATCTGATTGATAAAAAGGCCAAGAGTGTGTAAAGCTGTTATCAGAGCAATAGGTGATGTTTCAGTATTACTCTACAATGTAGGCAATAATAAAAACAAAGGAAATCTTTTAATGAGAAGGTGTGTCCAATCTTTTGACTGCTAGAATAGCACCTATATGATTAAGCTTTCAAAATGTGTTAGGATTGGCCATTTACAGACATATATTGAATTTTTTTGGGGTATTGGTGGCTAGTTAGTTGAGTAAACTAAATGGAATTACAGATGTTGGAGAGCAAATGTAGCTAAGTGAAAGTATACCGAATTTCAAAATTTTAGTCTAAGATTTTGAAATCTTACTTGCAGTGCCCCCTATAGACAAAGTTTCACAAAATTTGGCATGCTTCTAAAGAACGTGGTAGGGATTCAGTGGGGAATTTTTTTTTGTAGTTTGAACCTTTACGTCACAAGATACTACTACCAATTGATTTTTGCCTTGACATGTACAGTAGCTGGTGCTAATCCACAAATGAGCTATGGTCACTGGTGTTACAGAGTGAAATAAAGGAAAGAGACAAACAATCTAACCATTGTGGAGGTGGAGGTGGAGTCGTCCTGTACAGCCTGTACAAGCGTGTGCTCCTCCACTGTCCTCTGCACAGGCTGTTCTGTGTGTGTTTGTTCCTGTAACTGGCTTAAAGGGGACCCAGTGTCCTCAAGGTGTGTGTGGCTGTACAGTTCATTAGGGGTCATTATAGAGTCTCCATGGACCTGCTGCGTGCTGATTTGAGTGTGTAAATCTGTAGATATCGCTGCTGACAATTCTTCTGGTAGAGCTGCACTCTTTTCCTGTTGGCAAGAAGCACTTAGTATGTGAAAATACAGAAGACAGTAACTTACACGCTCACAAACATTTACAATGCTATAAGTGTATTATTTTTGTAGGGGTAGGAAATAAGACGATGTACTGTTGTTTTAATCATACAATATGTTACAGTATGATTTTCTCTGTCCAGTCAAAAGTCTGCATTTTTGAATTTGACTTTAAAACTTGACAATAAGTTAACATACACCCTACAGTAAACTTTAATAGGAAATTTCAGTGATTTTTACTTATTTGCTGAATTTTAACATATTGGAAAAAGGAAAACGGCATGACCTTTGTAAATTTTGTGATTTATTTATTTTATAGTATTTCAAATGGATGTGTATTTATTTTCACTTAGTAAGAGGTATGTCAACGTTTACATGCCACTGTATATTGTGCATATAACAACTGCATTTATGACAAAAACAGAATTAGACCACTAACAAAAAAAAAGACCTCTAATACAATAAAGTGTAGCTGAGTGGATATCAGCCTATTATACATTTATTTTAGCCTAAATGTAGCATGACTGCTTTAAGTGAAATATTGGGATATATCTTTTATTGTGAGGATTTCTTTAAATGTTTGTACATGTGAAAGTATTAGATAAGATAAGATAAGATAAGATAAGATAAGAAAAGATAAACCTGTGTATGTGTGTGTTTGTGTACCTGGTCTTTGCTCATAGCATCAGCTGGTTTGCTCCATGCCAGTGTGATCAGTGAGTTCTGTTTCTCTAAAGAAATCTCCACTTCCCTCCCTTCTGCTCCTTCACTCAATCCTGCCTTTTCCTCTTCTCTCTTGTCTTCAGATCCATCTCGCTCCTCTTCTTTTCCTGACTCTCTCCTTTCCCCAGCTGCCTCTCCCCTTGTTTCAGCTTCTTCCTTCCTTCTTTCTGTGTTCTCTTCATCTCTCTGGTCTCTGGGCCCCAGAATCTCTAGATATGGAGCATCCTCCGGCATGAGGACAACACCACAGCCTGCAAACACAAAACACACAGCAGACACAGGCATGTCGTATACACATGGCCATATTATGTAGAAAATATTATGAAAGTAGTAAACAGCAATGAAAGACTAAAAATCAGCCCACTGAGCAGTCGACTTATAGTAACAGTGATTAGCGAACTGTTTGTGATTCAGTCTTGCATAGGTTTGAGGAAAGGCTGCTGGAATATTTGTGATTTACCGCTGCAGAGTGCTTGCGTCTCACTCTCTGCAGGATCATGCTGTCGCTGCTCAGTCCGCTCACCTTCCTACCAGCAGCACAAAAACACAGTTCACTATCCTTTCACCCACAAGCTGTTCAGTTACTACAAAGGGCAAAGCCTGAAATCAAAATCCGATGATGCTCAGGCAGATAAAAGCAATTACATTTTGATGGTAGATTATTGGAAAATAAGAATTTAATATTAAGTGTGACTTATCATACAACTTTTCATAAATTGTATGATAAGTCACACTTAATATGAAGAGAAGTTAACACAGTTTTGACCTCAGGTGGGCTTTAAAATGACAAACGCAGCAATAAAATCATTGTTTGGTTTTCTGGTGGTAAGACATAACTCACCGTTGAAGTGACAGTGTCCATGCCTCTGGAGGCTGATGGCTGCAGTAGTTCATACAGGTTGTGCAGCTTTGGGAAATGAAGCTCGCTCTCATACTTGTGCAGCAAAGCTGTGACACCTCTTGCATCCTAGTCATGTTAAACTCACATTCATTTACAGGTAAACCTCTCAGTAGTTTTCTGAAATTTTGGGTTTAGGTATGTGTGTGTGTGTGTGTGTGTGTGTGTGTGTGTGTGTGTGTGTGTGTGTGTGTATTTATGTATGAATAATAATATACTACCATGACTGGAAGAGAGCGCATTACAGTCCAGGTTTCATATTCATGTGCCAGTGTGAGCTGAGTGAGCAGGTGAACGGAACAGTCAGCCCAGGAGACTTCCAGCAGTGAGGCTTTAATCTCTCTCAGACTTAACACACAGCTCTGTCTCAGGGACGCAGGGCTCATCTCAGCAGCAGCTAAAAAAACAACATAATGCTTAACCTCTAAGGGTCTGTTGCCAGGTACAGACTTCCGTTCCACACTCTCAAAACTATATATTTAACTCAGGGTGTTAGTGTGTTAAATGTTAAATTCAAATTTAAATTTACGTAAAGAATGCATTAAATTGTTTTCAGAAATCTTTGAAAAACAACATGTAATTTGACATGGGGTGCCCAGATTTTTCTTATTTTAGACAAACACATTACAAACACAATGGTGCATGGGTTGTTGACCCAGTTTTCCAGTAACATACCAGTCAAATGAGGCTGTGCTGTTTATAAGCTGTGTGGGAAAAGCACTGCTGACTTACTGCAAGCAGGTGGCAGTGTGTCTCTCTGGTCCCTCAGATCTTTTAGAGAGAGTGTGTGTAGAATCTCCAGGAGGCTCTGCCTCTCCTGCTCTTGACAAAGGACCAAACACTGCAGCACAGTCTGCTGGGTAATGACATGCATGACGCTGAATGACAGAATATGAATGACAGCTTGTGAATTGTAATTTTGAACGTAATTTAACGCATTGTGTGTGTATTATATGGAGTGTGTGAGGACCTGCTGTGTGCAGCTTGCTGTTTTCCAGTCCCCTTGGAATCTCTTGGAGGGATTTTGTTTTTCCTGAAGCCAAAACTTACTTAGTTCTTGACTCACTGTTCCTCTAGTGTAAGGCCTAAAAGGGCAAGAATCAGAAACTGATTCAGATTAGGCAAGTATGTACATTTCTTGCAATCAAAATAAATACACATACACACACACACACACACAGACATATATACAGGCACATATACGCTCATATATTCAGTTAGTGGCATATCTAGGACTTCCTGGAGTCATGCCAGAATGCCACATATAGTCTCAATGATGGTGACTGGTAAGGTCATAGTAGATGTGGTGATCATATACCCACTCTTAAATGTGTTTAGCCAATTGTATTGGGTACTAAAAATTGTGAGTGTACAGTATTTGGACTTTTACAGTGACTTTTAGAATGATCTCCTATTCCTTACCTGTTATATAACCATGGAAAACTATCCTTAAGCCTTTCTTTTAGATTTGTCAGCCTTTTTGATTTGTCAGCAGGTTTTAGCCATCCTTTGGCTTTTTCCAAATACAAACATATACACATGTCCTTACACCAGGCTATGTATCTTTGTACATTAGTTATGCTTTTTTCACAGTAATGTTTGCATTCCTATATTTTGTTAACTCCATGTATGGATATGAAGGGGTGTCTGTTTAACTCACTCACCACTTGTCCCAGTATTGTCTGGAGGCCAGCAGTGCTATGTGAGAATGAGTCTCTCTCTCTGCCCTCCTAACAGCAACACACACACTCAGATAGATCTCCATCAGAACTGCCCTCTCTGCTCTACAGGGGCAACACATAGAGTAAAAATTACACTGCTGAATCTTTAAGTCACATTTTAAACACAACTACAGACCTTTAACAGACCTTTACACAGGCATACAGAGAAATTCCTTACTTTCAGTATAATACTACATACATATTAGAAACTCATAATAACTACTGAATTATATTTAAAATGAATAATGACATAGTAAGTCTGCAGTTTAAGAGGTTAATTTATTATTGTTAATTAAACATATATTACTTTACTACATCATTGTTAAATAATAAGGCTACAGTTTTAGGGGTCAAATGATCACGTGAACATGAAGGTTACATGACCTGTTGAGCAGCACAGTGAGAGAATCTCTTTCTTGTTGGTGGTGAGACTCCAACTCGGCGAGGAAGACCACAGCTGACCAAGCTTGTTCCCTGGGTTTGGATGTCCATGCCTGATCCCTGGGTTTAACTCCCTCCTCACAGGCCTGTAAGATCACCTGACCACCGCTCCTGCCAGGCAGTTTGCAAATAAGAGCATAGTCCTAGATTTAATATTATCCTTAGTATTACATTTACTCGTCACTTCACTTAACAAGCATCACACACTACCAATCCCCTGAGGTCATTGTCAGTGCTGTATTAAGGATGCCCTGGTTTACACTAGTTTTGCATACTTGTCACTTTAAATGGTTCTATGTCAACATATAAAATGTAAGACAAGACAAAATAATAAGGTAATTGCCCCCTAAACTTACTCCAACTTCAGCAGCAAGAACTGCAATCAAATGCTTACTACAAATTCAGATCAGTCTTTTACATTAGTTTAGAGGTGTTTCTGTCCTATCTTCTTTGCAGAATAGTTTTAATTCACCAACACTGGAGAACTTTTAAGCACAAACTGCCCATTTAAGATCCTTGAATGCAGTTCCCTGTCTAGGATCTTTTTTTTACTTCCTGGATTAGCCACTGTGCTGTTGGAGAAACTTTGGTAAGCTGGCTACTTATGGGAAGATTCAAATTCTGTGATTCCCAGACCATTCAAAATATCTTTGTAACTCTTTCTAGACTGACGTATAGCATTATACGTTCTTCTTTCTCATCACTTTCTGAATTTGTTTCTGAAAAGTTCAGTTTAAACAATGTTTACATTCAGCAGGGCTGCCAGTTATCAAGTCTGAGTGTGTCTTGTCTAATTGATCCAAATGATCATTATGTGGTTAGTTGGTTGACTGAGTACTACTTTTCACTTTCCCACACAGAGCCAGTTGATGGTGTTAAAAGTTTGAAGATAAAAACAATGAAATGTGACAAATAATTCTTTGCACCATAGACGGTACTTAACAAATTGTGAATGACTGATGGGAATCATACAGTGGTCAATAGGTTCACACACAAAGCCAAGATTCTAATAGAGGGGATGGTGAGTGCATCCAAGAACAAATTCAAACATGCTTGCATGCTTAATGTGTACCTGTAACAGCGGAGTGCACCAGGCAGTTCACAAAGATGGATGAAATCCATTTGCTTCAATGCTTGTTCTGCTGCCTCTCTCAGCTTACACACACAGTCCCACTCCTCCTGTGGAGCCACTGTCTCCCACCATGCGACACCTGAAAACACATCACAGACAAACTTCAAAAAAACTTTCACTGGTGTTGCACGACATGTGTTTAAGCATATCAGTGTCAAAACCTTGCATCCACAAAATGGTAACTTTGGGCCACCGAAAAAAACCTTTTAATGCACGCCATTGTAATGAGATTTAGTTCAAAGTAAGTTTGGGGCAATTTGTCATTAACCTCCACACAACGTATGGGGCAGCTGGCTTTTTCAAATGGTGTAAAATACTAAAAAATGCCATTATCAGGTTTTCTTTGGACCATAGATTTATAGTATCAAGAATAGTTAAACTGGCTGCCTGCTACATTATAGTATATATTCTCCAGATCTGGAAATCAAAATCTGTATCTTTGCAGTGACTAGGAATAGTGAAATGAATCTTTTATTCTTATTGCATATTAACATGTAATTGTGAGTGTGTGAAAAGATCCCCCACCATGCTCCTCCTGCAGCATCTCTCTGTAAAGTCGCTCCTTGATTATGTCGTATTTATACTGCAGCAGCAGAAGAATATCGGAAGTAGTGGGACTCATCCATCCCAGTGGTCTGTCAGCAATATGGCCATGAGACAAAGATGGTAAGACACTCCGTACACCATCGAGATTGAGCCTGGACAGAGCAGGGTGAGAATTCTGTCTGAGCAATCACAGGCACTTACACAGGAGGCATGACACATCTCTGTGTGTGTGTGTGTGTATGTGTGTGTGCTACACCTCAAGTAAAGCCTCTTGGAATTGGCCAGAAGCCTCATTGTACTCCATTGCTTTGTGTCTTGCTTCTGAAAGAACACAGACACACACACACAAACACACACACACAGACAGACACACACACACGCAGACAATATATAATAGGAAAGCACCAGTTGGTCTTTGTATAGTGTTAAAATTTCATGAGGAATAGATCAAGAGAAATGGTCGAAAATGTCTTTATATTCATTTCCTTTAGTTAAGAAGGTTTTTCCTTGTGAAATGTTACCATGTCAGAGATACAGGTAAAGTTTGGTCCCAACACCAACTATATGATCAGTTACCATTTTTATGTCTCATGACCCCTGCTTGATGATTTCTTCATCACATTAAAGGCAAAAAGATTACAGTTCAATGTTGCCTTGACCCTCATAATCTGTCGATTAGTTCCTGCCTTTGTACACTAACGGACACCCTTTGCAAGCTATAGTTCACAAGAATGAACAGGACAGCCCCCAGAGTGCTTCATACACAGTGAAGTGCCACTGGCTTGGTTAACTGTGTTATTGCTTATTATGTGACTGGTATGACTCAAGTGTTCTTGGCTATAAATGTGTTTCTGCTGAACTCCTATTTACTACTATTATGTTTTTACTGTGGAAACCTGAAGGCACTCTGAGAGTTCAAGAATTTCATTAGCATTTAATGTGAATTCCACTTGTGAGTGTTTGGACCATGCCTTTGGTGTATGGCTGTGACATGGGAGGAGGTTTTAGACTGTAGGAGGGGAGAGAGCTCTGAGATCTGGCCAGCTTTTCTTTAAGCCAGAAGGTCAATCCCACTTAATGAACAGAGAGACAGGACCAACAGACAGAACAAGCAAGGAGAAAACGAGGCAGAGAGGTGGTGGAGTGTCAAAACACAGGAAGTAGGTTGATATGGAAGTTTATAGGAAGTTGGGGAAAAGGACAATCTTTTTTCCCCAGTTTTTACCTGACGCATATTCTGTTGTTTGTAGACATAATGCTGAAATAGGGACTGTGACTTGATTCCAGCTGAAGTGCTGATTCTGCCTGACTTCAACATCTGCAGTTCCCAGTACAGCTACAGATAACAACACATTTCATCAGAATTCAATCACAGCAAACAAATTGAACTAGTCTGTAAACAACAATGAAGACTGTTTTAAGAAACATGCAACTCAGCAAAAGATGAGCCATTAAATGAATGATTTTTATGGGAAAATAAAAAGAGTTCTACCTTCTCTCTGCTCTCTCGCTCCCTCTCCATCACTAGCAGAACATGCAGAACCAGTCTTCCAGTACAGGGCAAGCCTGCATTCTGTGCACTGACCTTAACAAAAAGCACATATGAGAGATAGCCCTCTCTCGCTGTCCCAAATTGTCTCTGCCAAATTGTCAGATTTTCAACCAAAACTGATGGTTTAAATGAATGATTGATAAGCAAGTAGAAAAGAATTACAGACAGAAAAAGAAAAGAAGAGAACTCTATGGCCCCCTAACAATTCCACACATGTACACACATGCACACATACGATTGAACATGACTAGACTGAAATATGAATAGATAAAAACACAGAAAATACACCAATGCGGTTAGTTTTATTCCAGAAATTACATTCACTTTGTACAAAAAATGGGTGCATACTTTTTTGAACGGATTATGACAGATTCTAACATTCCATCTTTGAAGCTGCTGGTTTGTCACCTTCATGCTGATGCATTTTATATCTAGTAACACATCATAGATAGGAGGAGACAAAGTGGGTCACACACATTTCAGTTTACAGCCTAAATAATGAGGAATGTAAGACAACACTTAACATTTGGTCATATGGACAACTGTTATAGGTATAAATAAATAGGTTATAGGTATAAAGTCAGGGCATCTTTCTCACAACCTCTTATAACTCAAATACGATTTTTATCTCTCACCTGTGTGATGGCTCTCTGTGTGTCATCCAGGTTGGCAGCGGTGAGAAACACTTTCTTGTAGAGCATACACACCTTCTCTACATTGACCTCGTCCTCCTCACGTACGCCAAGCGACTCGCACACCAAATGCACACAATCCTCCATCTATAAACACTCAAAACTTCAGGAATGAACATGTCCTCAAGAGACCTGTCTGATATAAAGAGACCTATGTCTGATTCTTTCTTTTCTAAACAACTGTCGATAACACGAATGTAGGAAGTGTCTCACCTGTTCAGGAAGAGTCATCTTGATGAATGATTAATGAATCGAAACAAAGAAGCGTCTGTTGCTTTGGCAACTATGAGGGATTAGGTTGCAGATGTAGAACTTTCACTGATATCAGAAACACGGACCTAGAACACACAGACTTTCAGGCTTAATACTCTTAATTATAATTATTCAGTAGCTACTATTAAACTAATATGCTGTTTGAGGGCAACACATACAAGTGAAGGCCCACATTTGGAGGAAATTCCATTGGAAAGAAAGGACATTCCATGGCTTTTGTCTGTAAGGACAATGAAGTGGACAACATGGGTGATGCAGCACTTACTGTGACTATAAAATCCTATTTCGACACATGCATCTTCTCTTTGTTTCCCACTGTTCAATGCAGCTCTGACAGTGCCAGCTGCTGTATTCCAACTGTTACAGCTTCCCAGGGGTTATTCTCTGTCCTTTGTTTCCATTTCATGCTTTTGGGCATCTCTGTGGTGCAGCACTCCCATTGCCCTGGAGTCATTGGCACGCTCTCCATACAGGATGTATGAAGGGCACCTGGCCATTCTCTATGCATTCGTCATAACTAAGTCATTGCATTTAACGCTGAGAAGGGGTTACATACCAGTTTTGCCTGGTTGTTCCTAAGCGTCTTTGTTCATCTTGTGGCCCTGCCTTGTGATACCCAGAATTTTTTACTCCTGAGGGGAGGTTCACTACCATAAGAGAGTACACTAAGCACGCAGCCCTGATGAACCTTGTTCTTTCTGCTCTTGTTCAATGTGGATCTCAGCAAACTCTTTTTTTTCATCATAGAAAATCATATGGACATAAATGTAAAAATACCACTAACTGTGCAGCCCTTAGTACATAATATGCATATACAATTCTCTTTATTCAATGTACAATAAAAACATCAGAATCAGAAGTCAGCTGAGACACGCCTCTAGTCCTCTACTGCCAGCTATTCTTACAACATTAATAACAGATATTGTTAAAAGATGCATATAATTCACTGCAGAATAATCAACAAAAAGTGACTCAAAGAGGGGGTTTACAATGATTTAATATAATATTGTACACAGTAAAACCAGGACAGTCTACAGTGATATAAACACAGTGGAAGTTTACAATTATTACCAGTGTGAAAAAATGGCCATTTAGTAACAGTGCCTCTTAAAAACCTATTAAACAAATATACAAAACATATATAAAATATTAGTTGTTTTTGTTCAGTGTCAAATATAAAAAGCATTTTGTTATTCAGAGATTGCTTTAACAAAATACAAAATAGTGATTTCCAAATTCCAACAGAACCATGCAGTCTCACACATTCTTCTAGCATCATTTCAAAGGAAGAGAAGATGCTTGATCCATTCTCAAATATCACCAGCGTATCCCTTTGATGCACCAACCTGGTTAAACATGGTTTACCACAGTGACCAGTCATGTATGTACTTATACAATAATCCTTAATGAAGAATAGCACCATCATAGGAGTTGAACATATGTACAGGTGGAACGCTGAGGAGCTCCTGTTATCTCCTGTTATCTTTAGTAGAGACCAATACAGTCTAATGTTTTAT
The DNA here is from genome assembly GCA_037577145.1 of Brachypetersius gabonensis. NCBI lineage: Eukaryota > Metazoa > Chordata > Actinopteri > Characiformes > Alestidae > Brachypetersius > Brachypetersius gabonensis. Next base: position 12,725 of record JBBJLR010150589.1, read on the forward strand.
TCCGGGCTTTTTTCTAGTTCTTGTGTGCTTGAGGCACGGATTGCAGTCCTAATTGCTTTGTATTTCGGGTAAACTCCTAATAAAGTCTGGGTAAAATTTGAGGATCTCAGGGGTTGCCATAGAAGATTCTGGGACATTTCTCAGGGGAAATGCAGTGAGCTTCATGCTCCACCAGCCCAGCTGGACACTGGCAGCCAGGCACACAAGGCTTAAAGCAGTGTGCTTCAATCACACCCAGCGGCACATCCTTATTAAAGCAGGTTTTAGGGCACGGTGGTCCACATTCATCAAATATATACCCACGGTCCACAGGACAGCCCACGGCTACGGAGAAGTGGGTGCAGGAGAGGAAAGAAGAATGTCATTTACATTTAAAACATTAAATTATGCTGTAACAATAGTTACAAGACAATTTATATTTCAAAACAAGGCATAGTGTCCCCAAACTTTTGACAATTATTGTCTATGTGGCTAGTGACTAGTGTGTGTCTATGTGGTGCACTTACCACAAAGTGAGGGTGATCTCCAGTGCAGGATGACTCCAGCCTCGCGACACTCAGAAGCATAAGCCTCCAGGGCGTCACACAGACACTCGTCTGTGTTGGTGGTGCAGGCACACAGGTCATACACACATGAGGCAAAAAACATCCCAGGTGGGACTACCTTATGGCAGCGCTGGAACACTGAAGACTTCAGAACCGCACAGCGGCTATTAGCTTTATTATGGGAAAAAAATCCAATCTCCTTACAGGGGTTAATGTCCTTCCCTTCAGAACACTGACCACTGGAATGGTTTCCACTGCCCACCTGGAGGTATGATTAGCAAGCAGCTTAGAGCATGCCACGTTCTGAATATATACAAGAAATGTACGATTCGTTTTTAACAATCCTGTCCTGTAGTGATTGACCTGGAAGTTCGGTCGGTTTATTTGAATATTTTGTGTGTGTGGATGGGATGAGTGAAAAAGTCACAAAGCAGCATGCCAACACAGTTATAGAAAATCTACAGAAATGGTTGCAGATGGCTCTTATCATGGGTTGGGTGCGCCTCTCATAAAAAAAAAACCTGACCCCTACTATCCTCTTCTTTATATTTTTCTTGCATTGTAATCTGTAGTGGTGACAGAGCTGCCACTTTGGGTACAACAAACAACAGGGGAGAAAACTTTGCATTCCACTCTTACTGCAAGTAGAGTAATTCACCATAACAATGTCTCAGATTAGGAAAAATACTGCAGCTCAAACTTGCAGCTCATAATAGGAAAACAAATTTTTTGCACAGAAGTCCAACACATTTTACAGGCTATTTTTGTTAGTTTTTAAATACTATATGCTCTACTTTGCTACTTTTGTGACTGGAATAAGCCAAGTGCACACTTTCTGTAGTCATGATGGTTTTGAAAAAGCATTTTAATGTCATAGTTTCTTATAATGTGTTTAAAATGCTTGGCATTTCTAAACTCATTAGACCCAATCATACTGCCACTGATTATAATTCCTTTTTAAATTCCTTTTACATTCCTTTTCACTTGCGTTACTGGGAAACATATTTAAACATGTGCATGGTTATGATATCACAGGCCATTTTTAGTATATATAGATCCCACGGACTGCGGGCTGAGTGGTACATTTTGATGTTTTAGTGTTTGCAAAGTGCTTTAAAATCTTTTATTAAAAACTAAGATCAAGGTGAATTCAGTTTTCAAGGAAAATCATAGACATTTACAATCTATCAAGAAGAAACCTGCATTTTTACATCACTGATTTAATTCGTAAGAAATAATTTAAAAGCATACTGCATATTAAATATATAATGAGTTCTCCATGCAATTTTACCTTCCAGTCATTTCCAAAGGCTGCCTCTGAGGTGGCAATCTGTCCATTACGTAGCCTCATGTCATCCTGAGGATAGTTGTTGAAGTTGCCGCACAGACCACACATGTGTTTCTTATAGGTTCCTGAAACACTTACTTCTAGATGAGAGCGTCCATTCCACAACACCTGGAAAAGCAGAAAGTCCATTCAGCATTCTTTCAGCAATAATTAATGATGTTATGTGTTTTTTTTTTTCCATTTTTCACAAAAACAGTAAAAAAAATAACACTCATAGCACACTAACAACATACCTTCAGGCCAAGGTTAGTGTTAAGCAGAATAGTGTTGGTTTTTCGCTCTATGTACACATACGGCTCTTTCAGAAATGGCAGCGAAACAATCTGATAATCAACCTGCAGAGAAAAAAAGATCAAAGAAGTACTGAAATAATGGAAATTCAGTCTTATTGGATACAAACAGATCAGACCTTAACATTAAGAAAACAAGTCTGACTAAAACATTACAGTGAAATAAAGCAACAAATGACAATCAGTATTAATGTGCATTAACGATTGCTTTAAAGTCACTAGAATATATCAGTCACCTTTACAGCCCAGTTCTGCAGCAGCTGCACCACAACATCACCAATAAACACAGTCACCTCTTTAGTCCAGGACACACCCTTACGACCACGGTCATCATTTGTCACATGAATACTGCACACACACACACACACACACACACACACACACACACACACACACACACACACACACACACACACACACAC
>JBBJLR010150598.1:0-15329 GCA_037577145.1 Brachypetersius gabonensis
CAGTCGTGGACTTCTTAAGCACTGTTGTACGTCGCTCTGGATAAGAGCGTCAGCTAAATACTGTAAATGTAAATGTGCCAGGGAAAGTGCCATCTGAAAACAACCTGTTCAATTTGGGCAAGAAGGCTACAAGCTGTTCTGAAAGGGGCACAGATAGGTATTGGCTCAACAAACTTTTGCTAGTGTCAGGGGATGTACAGGGTCATCAGAACTTGGGACCAATTCTAAACATGCAATGCAACCTTTATGAAACCTAAAAGTAACCTGAACTGAATGGATACAATTGAGTCTAACTTAACTAGCAGATTTAGGAGACTTCCACATGCCATTTAACAACCATGAAATACACATAAAACTCTCCTTTCTGAATGTGATAAGGCATGAACCACAGTTCCCTGCATCTATTGTTGAAGATATTAGAAATTGTTAAGGGGCTGAAAATCATGTCTAAAGCCTTCCTGTCAGCAACAGTTCTTGGGCAGTGATTCCCAAACCAGTCTTGGACTACCCCTTGCCCTGCAGATTGTTTACATACCCACTTCAACTACCAGGAACAAACAATCTCAAGGCTTATGCCTCTCCAAAGCTTTAAGAAGCAGGACAGATGTTCTCTGAGATGAAAGTCAGCATGTGTTACTGGTGAAAGGAAAAACACACTAAGAAACAAAACAGAGGGGGGAAAAAAACAGTGTCCAGACACAAACCAAAAATCGTTTTTGCCTTTTATCTTTTTTTGATGACTTCTAGCAGATTGTTGTCCAAAGTCCTATTGTCTGTTCCAAGCGTCTTCTTCCCAGTTACTTAGACATTCCTTTAGCGCAGACACAATTTTGTCAGCAATAGTGTCTCTGTTGTCCTTTGTTACCTGTGAAAATTAAAAGGCAAAACAGAGGCAACATGAGTTCATTAGCCCTGACCTCCACTTCAACATTTTACCAAAAGAACCACCAGCATTAGTCAGACAGAAAATGCTGAGCGTCTACATTAAGAGCTTAACATGTATATAGTAAACCCCCAAAATTTGAGGGGTTACATTCCAAGAGCACCTGCGAATTGTGAATAACTGCAGAGTTGTGATGTGGTAAAAAAAAAAAAAAAACTTAAGTGTTTATGGTGTAAACCCTAAATATGCCCACAAATATGCTCCCAAAACACTTCAATATCAATTAAAACTCAGTTTAATACATTAACCTAAAAAGAATGTAAAGATAAACCTGTATACATGCTGTATAATGTACACTGAACTGCTGTCGCTCACAGTTCATTCATGTAAGTGTGTTTTCTTTTGGTATGCAGTCATTTTCAATAATAAAAATACAGTAAAATGTGTCGCAACCAACGAAAAACACGAGAACATGGGGGCAGCAGCCAATATACGGTTGCTTTGTGTTCTCTTGACTAAAAGAAGTATGTAGCTATATTTTATATGAAAAATGAGCTGATTTACATTAATATTTATGTTACAAAATTAGAAAAATATATTTTTATTAATAATTCAGCACAAAAATGCATTAAAAAATTATGTATCGCCACAAAAAACTTAGCATCCCGGTTGGTGAATTTACGATACGTAAAACAGTAAACAAGTATGGAGTTCATGGGAGGACACCAGGGAGGAAGCCACTGCTGTGCAAAAAAACCATGCAAAAGAGCACTTGGATGTTCCACAGCACTACAGGCAAAATATTCTGTGGACAGATGAAACCAAAGTTTGGAAGAGCCACACAATACTATGTGTGGAGTAAAAGAGGTACAGCACACTTAAATCAAAACCTCATTGCTGAACTGAAACAGTTCTGTAAAGAGAAATGGGCAAGAATTACTTCTGACAGTGTGATCTGCTACTACAGGTTTTTGCGGTTTTTGCTGCCAAAGGAGGGACAACCAGTTAAATCCAAGGGTTCACATACTTTTTCCACCTGCACTGTGTATGTTTACATTGTGTGTTCATAACTGTTTATGGACGCTAGTCTGCACTAGAGTTAACACAATAGGCATTTACATTTGTTTGTATGAAACACTGGTCTGCATTGTAAGAAAACAAGACAAACACACAGTATACACAGGCATGGGCCTTTGTTGGCAACAGGTGGTCACGTGAGCACAATGTCAAAAAGTAAACTGACCTGGTATAATTATGTTCTCTAACTCAAGGTACTAAAGATGTACCCTTGATGTATAATTTAGGTTGTTGCGCTCTTAGAGTGCAAGACAAACATGGTGAAAAACCAATGGTAGATCTGTCTAAAGAACCAAGGGGAGAAATTCATCAAGACAGCCGCATATACAGCAAGGTCAATCTGGTAAGAAAATTGAATGTATCCTTGAATGTAACAAAATACCACATATTTAAAAGGGGACATAGTACGCAACTCACTATAGGTTCACAAAGTTCATGAAGTTCTTTGCACAGAATCACTCTCACATAAAGAGACCTCACCAGCTTTATTCTTGACAGTTTCAATCCCTTTCAAAACAAGCTGTTTAAGGGCTCTGTCATTTTTACGCAAATACGCTTTTGCTGGCACCTCCCATGCTAACGCTGTGCATTTAACACATGTGAAACAGAGTTGCTATCCAGCCCTAAATATTAGACTCCGAGTCGGACCCAGAGCAAGATAAACACAACACTTCAGGAGGGACTTGCCTTTGCCTGCAGCCATAGCGCTACAAATCAAATGAAGGGTGGTTCTATGCAAATTCCCCTATACTGACGTCACAATAGGGGAGCTGTCCAAACGGCCAAAGCATATGATTCCTGGCACCAAAATCTTTGTTGATTCATAGAAAACAGACGGGTGGTGTTTTTTTTCGCACTTGGAGTGTTTAAATGAGCAGCAGAGATCCAAATGGAAATACAAAAGGATGCAAAAAGTGAGTTTTGCATAATATGTCCCTTTTAAAAAGCAGCCAGTACAAAGTGAGGCATGCAAAACCTCCCAACGTTAATCAATATAGTATTTTAAAGTTGGTGCAGCATGCAGAGTTTAGTTTTATTAGTCATTATTAAAACACGTAAAAAGAATGAGGTTGAGTGTGGCATGATTAGGTAATGGGGTATTTCCCCACTACATAATTCCATGATTCTTGGACTAAATCCCAGTTTACCCTTTCCTTCACTGCAGAAAAAGCACAAAATTGTGTTGTCTGTGTCCAGAACACTTATAATCTAGCACAACATCTTTGCTATTTTTGCACTTATTCCTATCCTGGCATGCACTCAAGTAGTTTTGCGGTTTTCTATTTTGTTCTTTGTCTTGGAACCAGGGACTTGTAGGAACATTGTTTCATTTAGCTGTGTATGGCTGAAATCTCAACACCTACTTGACAAACAACATTCCTTCTAAAACCAATAAAACAATGATAAATGGGTTCTACATATTACCACTGCGCATGTTATAGTCAGCAACACAAATATACAACAGCTCAAGAACAGCATGCTTATACCTGGTAGGCATCCATTGGATACATACCACAAAGACCTTGACATCCTTCCTTGCTCGGATCTCCTCCAGTAAGGCCACAGGTTTTCCTTTGGGAACAGGGATGGTTCCCAGGATAGTGCAGGCCGAGCTGTCCAAGGCATGTCTCACAGCACTGGTAAATGTATGGCTGAAAAGTTCCATCTTTCCAATCTCATCTATGACAAATACATTCCTACTTCCTTTTCCCATCTGTGAGGAAAAATGCAAGACTAACATACAGTACTTTAGACTATCCATTGAAAAGTAGAACCATCTCTACAAGTCAAAACCTTAACAAATAATTCCAAGCCTGTGGCCAACTTGATTGTAAACTGGTGTCAGGTTAACAAGAACATTGATACAGTTCAGCAAGGTTTCGAACCTGGCAATGAAACAATGCTATTTTCAGCTGCATTTTAAGAGAGTGTACCAGAGGTAGGTGTTCAGTCACTCCATTTACTCAAATAAAGTAAAAATGTTACACTCCAGGTAAACCTTAGACTCTAAAATATTCCTGCAGCCTGCTTTTGTCATTTTAGAACAGAAGTAAAGATTTTCATACACTTTTAAAGTGTCCTTTCATTTCAACTCGACATTTTATTGAAGTGACTGTATTTACTACAGTGTGATAAGGCTACTCCACCCACCTCTGCATGAAACAAATGAGTAATTCACATTGATCATTCACACATAATTTACGTGCTTTCATACAGCTAGCCTGGGTTTTATCTCGTGTTCTAGTTGTGTTCCCTGCAGTTTTCTAGGCAGCATCATTCCAGGGCATGCAGAGGTCAACACGTGTGTGTTGGGATGTGTTTGCTGAAGCTGTCCATGCATGTTTACTTACATTTTGAAAAATGGGCAGAACAAGATTCTCAAACGAGGAAAGGTGCACAACATATTTGCCGACGCTATATTTACACCTGACAGACGAGGCTTCATTTCTGGTACAGTAATAGGAAACACGTCGTTAGACACGTTACGTTGCGAGAAAGATTTGTCATATATGGAGAAAACATTTAAGCAGTATACCCCAATCTGGCGAGGGGACATCGGTCGCCCGTTAAGGTAACTACGTCGAAGCCAACCCTTCTCCCCTGCTCTCTCAGCTCCTCTGTGTAAAAGCCATCGACGTTCACACCGTCAGAAACCATTGTTTCATAAACCTTACGCACAAGCGTGGTTTTCCCCACACCTGAGAAAAGATATCAATTCAGCTGATAGCTTTGGGCTAACTGTACTCAAACACATACTGAAACGTATTATTTTTCTTCATGCACTCATTAATGTATGTTTTCAGAACCGCTAAACCATGTTAGCCAACACTTTCATAACCAGTCATATAAAATATTAACCCTAATATTTACTTCACCGATTTGCAGTGGTACCTGGAAAGCCTGTTAAAAAGACGTGCTTCAGCATGCTCGCCGTGCTTTGACTTCCTGCGCATGCGCACAATCAGCCCACATATAAGAGCCTCGTGTAAGGGCAAAACACCAGACTTTAAAGCAGAACACTGGACGAATTAAGACTATACGTTCTCCATAAACAAGAACAAATATAACAAATGTTAGTTGCACAAGTTAAATATTTTAGTTATATAATCAAAAACAGAAGACTACAAATTCAGCATTAGGAATGGGTCTGCAACAGTACATTATTATACTGTATTATTGTAACATACTGTAAACCACGGACACAACAACCATGCGAACAAAAACAGTACAATTAAGCAGTACACACAAAATATATTATATAGACCACCTTGTCTAAAATCATTGTGCTGCAATTTACAAAAGCATGTGGGAAAACTAATGCATTCATGAATAGGTAACAGAAACAATCAGTCAGCATAAAAATTGCACTTTTAAAAATAATTACACTTTTTAGGTCACTATGTCATCAGTTTAACCAACTGTACAGCATTAGTTAATATAAATATAAACTATACAGTACTGTGCAAAAGTCATGAAATCCCTCATTTCTTTATATTTTGCTTTGAATCACCTTGCTGGTGCGAGTATACTATTTTCTGTCTGTCAAACTGCCTTACCTTTGGTATACAGAGTAGATTAAAGAACCACTGTTTTACTGTGACAGGCTGTAAAGTGTCTAAGCTACAAGGTGCGTAAATAAAAGCGTTCCAACCACTCAGCATTCAGCATCGCAAGTACACAGATCAGCGGCCCAATCATCTGGACCTGTTCCTTTACTGGTTCTGGCCTAAAGGAAGCTGGCTTTGTTGTGCTTGGATGCTTCAATGTCACTGTGTGGCTTAACAAACAAAAAACAGGTAAATGGTCAGATACAACGACTGGCCTAAACTTTGAATGTCCTTCAGGAAGAACATTCAGGACATCCTAGGCTGGATAACTGCTCCTCAAGACTATATAAAAAAAATACAGGAAAGTATGTGCATAACTTAAGACTTATGCAGTACTGTACATTAAGGTTGCCCAAACTGTTCAGCCTATCTATACAAAAGACATGGTATAGGTGACGAATCATCACAGTGTGTAGCCTGGAAGCTTGCTGACCACCAGCTCAGAAATGGGTTGATATTTATTCCAAGACCCCAAAGAACCTAGTTTGTCTCTCTTTTCTTCGGGCCTTATAGAGGACCCTGACTCAAGCATACAGTCATCAGAGGGTTGAAACATATCAACAGATCGTTCTCTGGATGGCGCATTCTCCTTAATGTGGCACGTTTCAAACATCCTGGACACAGAGTCCGGTGTACTGCTATGTGATTCTGAGTTCCTCGACAAAATCACTGAACTTCTAGAAAAGCAACTTTTACTATCATCCGATGATTTACTGAGAGCCATGCTTTGAAGTTGAGTCTTGATAATGTGGGTCAATTTAAGAGGACATTTTGGAGAGGTTTGAACAGAATGGCTTCTACGAGAAAAGCTGTGTGAACTCATGACGCCGCCAGAATCTTGTGTACTTTGCAGTTCGCATGGCTCTGGGCTGCTAAGTGGCTCAGGTGATCCATCAGTGAGAACCAGACTGGTGAAATCATCCAGGTATTCATCTGGCTCCTGATTATCACGACTGGAATGTGACCTATAAGAAGGGCTGCAGGGCCTAACAGATTCATCCAAATCACTGTTCTGGATAGCTGTTATATCATCTTGTTTATGCTTGGGAGAACTTTTTCTCTGTAATTCAACCTGGTTCTTCTTGAACTCTTCCCTGCACTCATGGTGTCTTGTCATGCCTGGCTTGATCTGCTTAAGTCGTAGGTGAAAACTGCGAGTTAAGCCATACCTAAGCTTACGCCTTTCGTTGTCACTTTTTTTAACAACCAGGTCTTTTTTCTGAGAAATTAAAGATGAGCTTTTAGGGAGCAGGGGCACTTGACGATTACCATGTCTCTGTCCCGGACTGCGTGGCTGAATAGATCTGTGAACTGGTGATGCAGCTGTGTTCAAATTCTCAGTCTGTGACCACTTCCCTGAAGCAGGGGCAGGACAGCAATCTTGAGCAGAAATAAAGTTTACAGCATGAGGGTGAAATGGCAATGGCTGGAGCTGCATCTGGCCATTAAGATGTAACAGTTGGTTAAAAAGAGCACTGAGCATCTGCCTGTCAGAATCCATGAGGACAGAAGGCGCATTTTGATTTCGCTGTTCCATTGAATTAGTTAGTAAAACGTCCCCTTGAACCCCTCTTGGTCCATTTGTTTGACAAGCACTTTCCACTTTAAAAGACTCATTCTCATTTTCTGTGTTCAGGTCTACCACCCTAAGACACTGCGTTGCAATATTTACCATTTTGTAATTTTTAGCAGCATCTTGGTGTTGATCCCGATTCTTCTCACAGTTACTGTAAAATAGGGGTGGAGGGTGAAATGTGCTGCACTGTTGGACATCATCAAATTTGCCTTCGGCATCTAAAAATGCTGTACGTTTATTTTTTGTGTGTTTAGTTTGAGTAGAAACTGTAGCAACACGCGGTTTTTGCGTGCAAGACATTTCAGACTGCATCACTGCTGGGTGCCAATTAGTGCCATGGTTCTCAGAAAACGCCAGATTAATTTCATCTGTTCCATTTTTTGTTTTCTCTTCTGGGGCAGTTGGTTTTGGACAAGAAGGATCATTTTCACAAAACTCGCCTTCTGATGTGTCAGGAATTAAACTCGCCCCAAAACTGCCGATTTTACAAGTTAGACAAATACTTCCTATATTTTCACCCATAAGATTTAAAACATGACTCATAATTTTTTCCCCATATGCAGCTGGTGTTAAAACGCCATGTTTGTCTGCGGCTAGTTTCACGCAGGCTGCCAGTTTTGCGAGAGAGATCGCTGAACTTCCAAGTAGTTTCGGAACATCCGGTCTGACGTCCAGCACCATTGTGCAGAGGGGAGTGCTGGATAGATGAGTGTAAAGAGAATCCAGATTGATTTTAAATAAGCATGACTTGCCTTTACTAAAACAATACACATCATTTCCATCGGACTGCAAGAAAGGTCGGGAGGAATCCTCACTTTCTGAGCGGTATATCAAAAGTGTGGGGAAATCCAACAGGCGCACAGCAACAGCAGGCTCCACGTTCTTCGTGTGGTGTAAGCGAACATATTCTACAAATAACTCGAAGGAAAACAGAGTTTCCTGCGTGCCTGCCATGCTCCACGCCGAGTTTCCACTCAACACCGCGTTTTTAAAGACACGACAATAAAAGCCGAAGAAAATGTCACCAAAGGCGTCGTTTAATCCAGAAACCTGTCGAGGGGTGCTATCTCCTAAGCAACAGCGGCGCTGTCGCGGGTTCACACGCAAGGGTCGACGGGAATTGTAGTCCACAGCTTTGTAGGTTGACCCTGGTTTGCCCTGATTCTACGTAATGAACCTACTTCCCTCTTCAGTGTGACCACTAGTGTAAAATGCTGTGACTTTGCGTATTGTTTTTATTTCATGATCGCTGGCATAATTGAATAGGCATTTAACAATATTACATATGCAGAACCCTAAAACACGTACAACTGTATTATGTATGTGGCAGCAATTGAATTAATGCTTCAGTTAATGGAAACATTTTTGTTTATTGTAGCCTTGTTAATGGTGACTCCGTTGTCAAATTGTTTCAGTATCCTCTACAGTCCTTCCTATAGTTGCATTAAACCTCCATTAATTATAAATAATGTTCGCATGTTAATTTAAACAGAATGTAAGAATGCATTAATCTTTTCAGCAAACCATTGCATGAAGTGTAGAAGGTGGAGCTACAGGACCGGCTCCGTTGTCGGAAGAGAGGTGGCATCAGTCGGATGGGGCGAACGGGGGGATGTATGTTTTCGGGTGAGGCGGCAGGACATGAAACGGATTTATAACGTGCCACGTTTGTTTCTAATGTTGAAGGTAAGGCTGCTTCTTTTTTCACTAACCAGAGGTCGCTTCAACCAGGTGCAACATCCAGCGGCAATCAGCTGTTAAAATGACCTTTTGTTGCTGTCGTTCCCTGAAAACAACGGTTACATCCAGTGTCACAAAATGTCTCTTTAACATAAGATGAAACAGTTAAAAGCAAGGCAGAACCGTTATATAGCTGTCTTTTTCTCTGTCTCAGAGTGTAAGCTGTAGCTCTTCACTTTGTGCACACTGACCAGCGTAGATCCTCCCTTTTGTTTTTCTTAGGGATGCTCTACCACCCACTAGCTGCTCTGTATTTTTTTCGAGAAAGGAAACACTCTTTGATACTGAGGCCAGCATCTAATCTGTGCGTTGTCCTCGGTGTTTTCGGCCCATGAACCATCGCACTTTGATTTTACGCTGGATTTCACGAAGAGCACAGAGTTACGTATATTCTGAACAGTGTACAACAAAGTTTGCTCTTAATATATGAATAGATTTTGCGGTAGTATTTTTCAGCCCGTCAGAATTCTCTCATGTAGCCATACTTATGAACAGGGAAACACTCTCTATGGTTTAGGAGTAACAATGTGTCCTCTTTGTAACGGACAGTGTGTTAGACCGACCGCCACAAGAGGGCTCTTTTCCACGCCTGATGTAAAGGTTTTGGATTCCTTTTGAAGATCTTTTGTGGTTAGACCATGGCTGCATGGCGGTCTGCTGATCTTGTAACTAAACAGAAAAGATATGTGTTGGTTCCCATGGCTGAGGCTGGTCAAGTGGCTTTAGGCCGACCTCAGATTTTCATTTTAATCGCTGTAATTAAGGTTTGGCAAACTAACGAACTGTATTGGGTTTGAACTGTGATCTGTGTATTGTGAATGTGTGGCAGGCTTATTGTAAATATTGACCTTTTCCAGCTATTGATCTGTCATGAAGTAAAATGTCAATGACATTATTCGGCTGGCAAATGTCCTGCTTTCCTCCGATATTTAAGGACGGCTTCTGATACCAGCTCTTATGACCTCTTTGTGCAAGATATGGTTGTATTTCAGTTGAATGGTTCTGGTCTGAAAAGAGGAGGAAGAAGACACTGTTTCGGAAGGGATAGAGTTTCACAATGTCACTGAGCTGTTATCAGGATCAACATATAAAGACCATTTCCGATGCCACGTGTGTCTCTTTCTGAAGAGAGTGGAAAAAATGGCCAGAAAAAAGACTGACAAGATACAGCAGGGATTTTTTTTCACCTGAAATCTAACCAGACAGTTATAATATAGACAACTGAGTCCTGTTCTCACTGTAAGTCTTAGCCTACCCAAGTCATTGTGTCACTTGTAATATTTACTTAACCTACTTAACCAAGTATGCTGTCTATTGAGAACTTCTTCATTGCTGCCCCATGGTCCCACTAAAGGAATAAGTGAACATGTTCTTTTGCCTGTAGACTTGTATCCCTTTCCTTCACCCACTCTAGAACAAGGTTTGCAGAGAAGGATGTTTAGAGAAGTCCGAACAGGTTATTGGACAATGAAAGGAAATACACTTTATTGCAGGGGATTTCTTAAAAAATAACACACTGAGACTTGTGGCTAATAATTTGGCACTAAAGGAAAAACACTGTTTATGTACAGTATGCTTGGAAGATGAATGCCAACATGCGGTTTTGAACATGATTGGGATTTAGTTATGTTTCCTCTGTTAGTGCAGTTCTTCAGAATGTATGCTCTGTCCACACTTTTTATGTAGATGAGTATCTAGCTAGTATTTGATAAGTGAGCTCAGAATGTACATATCTCCATTTACATGCAGTATCATTGTTTGAAGAATGGCGTAATATCCAAAGTAGAACGTTTTCAAAGTCACTGGTCCAAACTAAGCCCCACCAAGTTAAAAAGCTTAAAAAAGTAACGTTGACTGCTCATTGTTGCGATCCCCTCATTGTTTTATAGATAACGTGCAATGGAATTGATTAGATGTGCCTGCTCCTTGTGTGTATGTGGACCCATTGATGTCCTGGACCTCTGCTTACATACTGGTTTCCATCATAATGGATATTATGTAGTAATGAATGCTGATTTGCAGCATTCACCATGTAAAGCTTTGGGAGCTGTATTTCCAGGTAAAACAATACCTGTGGTTGTTGTCACATTTTATTTTGGACATTGGCTGTTTTTGTTTTGTAGTAAATTGCAATCACAATCACTACCTGCCAATCTGTGCTGGAGTTATCCGTGATGTGAGCCTGGTGTCCTGATGTTGGTTGCTCTGTATAAGAACGTCTACTAAATGCCGTAAACTTAAATGAGTCGACAAAAACAGTTTGAATGCTTGTGGATATCAAAGTGCAAGTGATGTTATGTGGCAATCAGAACTTTCTAGCATGTTTCATGTGTTCATGATGGTGTGAGGAGGTTGAAAAAAGGGCAAGCGGACATAAAATCGGCTATTAACCAGTGTGTCCATTTAAAAAAAAATCAGTATAGACTTTAAAATGATCTGTGCATTCTTTCTTTTAGCTTATTTTGTAGATTGGTATGGAAATTTGAGCTGACACAATAAATTGCCTAACATAACAAGGAAGGCCATCAGATATTGAGACTGGGCAATATGTCTTTAGTGTTTATCGGCATTGTTATGTCATAGTATGTGGCAGAGATGTTCACAAGTCATTTTCCCCAAGTCCAAGTCAAGTCTCAAGCCTCTGAGCTGCAATGTTTGCAAATGGTGACTCTAAATGTGGGATTTTTGAGCTGTAAATGTTGAGCTGTAAATGTTTAGAAGATGCTATTTGACCACGCCCCGTGATTACAATTGGCGGTTACTTAGCAGGGGGCGGGGCTGGGTGCTGTGATCTGCCCTCACCAACTTGGAGGATTTGCCTTAAATGATCTTAAATCTAAATGTTAAATATATCACCGGGGCGAGGTGAACGGTTTTCAGGTCGTTGGAACGAGTGCAAGATATAAATAAATAATTCCATGAAATGAACATTGCTTACGAGTTATGACTCACGAGTCACTGCACCCGAGTCAGAGTCAAGTCTCGAGTCGCTGAGGGAAGACTAAAATCAAGTTACAAGTCTTTGTCTCAGACTCGAGATCCCCATCTCTGGTATGTGGCAATACATTTCTCAGATTATTGTGTAGATAACATTAGTACTTCTAGAACCCTGAACAATTACATTACAGAGTGAGCTTAATTAGGCCTGCTTTGTGTGACATGTTGAATAAATCCCTTTTATTGCACCAATGGGGTGACAATTAAACTGGCTTTATGTCTGTAATAAGTATATATCTCTTTAAAATGTATTCTATGTTGTATGTACTTGCAGACTTAAAACTGTTTTTATACAGTATTTGTTATTTATAAGCACATTTTTCGTGGAGGTCCGGAACGAATTAATGGCATTTCTATTCATTTCAATAGGAAAAACTGCTTTGACATACGAGTAATTTGAGTTACGAGCTCCGTCACAGAACGAATTAATCTCTTAAGTCAGGGCACCGCTGTTTTTGTATTATGTTGACTTCAAGCCTTTCTGTCTTTGTGTCATACCTATTGAGCCTATTTTTCATTTCAGTTGTTTGGTTTGTTGCATACAAGCTGATGGCATCCTTTTCAGTTGGTCTGGACAAAATATTTTATTGACTTCTTTTTATTGACCCTGTGTTTCATCTGCATCTAAAGTTTTTGTTACTGTGAGGTTGAACGAAGGAAAGCAATACAGTATTCTGAGACAACAAACAATCTTGAGTTCAGAACTTTTGAAACATCTCTCCGACTTCTAGCAGACTTCAAACGAGACATGGGCATTAGGGATAAGGAAGTCTGGATTTAGTTGGGCCTCTGTGCTTTAGTTCAAACGGTGCAGTGATTTCGGACAAGCCTCCTGCCTATGTTCATTCGTGACTGAGCTCCGCTTGAGTGATGGGTAAATACATTCTCTGCGTGTGCCCATAGCCTTCTTTGTCACTCAGGGTTCTTTAAATGTCTGGGAGTCCCTCTCTGTACTAAGCAGAAATACCCAGAGGCAATGGCAGTAAAATCAAAAGTAGTATTTTAGTGTAGCATTTTATGTCAAAGGAAACTATAGGGCATCACCACAGTTCATTATGATACCAGGGGTAACCCAACAGCACCGGTGGCCAGGTATCAAGTCATCTACGTAGTTTTATTTGGTCCATGTTATCTCAACACTTCACTATGATAAGCAGATAAGAATGTGTCTCTCTTTAAAACACGTTAAAGTTACTGTGAAGATAAATATGATGGACATACAAAGGATATGGCATTGTGTGGAAAAGCCATTTGTTCTAGGCAAGGGCATAATTTTCTAATGATCTATAACATGTGTCTAACACTCAAATTCAAAAACTTCAAATTGCTTGGTCTGAGCAAAGATAGTGTTTTGTGTTATCTTGTGTTTTAACATCAGTGTTATAGTCCTACCCCACTAAGAACACCATTAAAAAAACAACCCAAACAAACATAAGACCACTCATTTCGCACAGGTTGTATCTAGACTGGATGTGGTTAAATTGCAGAATTGTAAAGCTGTTAAACTCAGCAGTTGTGTTTTTTATTGAAAAGGACATGTTCACACAGACACAGTTTGTGGAATTTGACTCTTTGTAAATCAGTACGTTGTTATTACTGATAAAATGTTTATTCTGAAATCATATAGTGACCGAAATTAAAAGGGTTGGGCACAATAATGTAGCTGCCTTCCTTAGCCATTGACAGTTAGATCTTAAAATGACAAAGTAAACGGAAATCAGTGAGACTTGCTGAAATAGAAATATTTGGTACTTATATGACCGCATATAATTCATTCAAATACTTGTTGAGTGGTGGGCTGCAAAAGCACCAGCATAGTGATGGATGTGAATTAGAACTGCCCACAGTACAACTATTTGCACCCTAAAAGAACCAAAAAAAACACGTGCGTTTTATTCCAAGTGATTTTTGGACCATATCTACTGGTTAATTCATCATGAAATGTATGGTATGCCACAGATATATAACCATAAGAAGGTAAATTCTGTCATTTTATTTCTCTGTCATCTACATGAAATTATGGGGTACTTTTATCATTCTTTTCAGGTTTTGACTGTACTCTATTCTTTCTTGTTTATTCTTTTTACAGCTATTAGTTCTTGAGAATTCGGGATTTTATGTGTGTACTTCAGTATGTACTTCAGCTGCATGACATTTCGGGTGAAATTCCCTGCAAATTCCAATAGTTGAATTTTGTCAAGTGAATGGTCTTAGCAAAGGGTCAGTTGTTTTGTTTGTATGATGGTGATAGTGAGGGTATAGATGGTAGATGTAGAAGGTGCGTCCTCAAATGTATGCGTGCGCATGTCATGATGAAGGGCTTAGTAAATGACAAACTCCGTGTCATGTGCCTCTTTCGTATGCTTGATCGTTTTGTATGTAAGCAAGCATATGGTTCAACAGACTGCAGGTTTAAATCAGGAGTGGAGAGAGGAGCTTGGTGTCCAGCCATCACCACCCACATTTGGCAGGTTTTGTTTAGTAGAAATGTGTTTGAGTGCATGTCATTCAATGGACAAATCACAGGGTTGATGAGGAATTCATTCATGGGTTTGGTGTCTCACAGTTGAATGAGAATGTTCTTTTTTCCATCGAGTCAAGTGGTGCATTGTGAACTTTACTAATATAAGGAATGTACTACCTTTTTCTTGTTCCAGTCTTGTTGTTTTGAAGCACCCACACTGGCTGGTATGGAATACTATAGGATTTACAAGGGAAAAGCCATGTGAATCTGGCACGTGATGATGGCCTGTTTCTCAAGGCCTTTCATAAACAGCTAAATGGTGTTACGGCAATCCGTCCTTTAAGAATCTCCTTTATTAGTAAAGTAGTTATTAGACAGTTGTAGAGAATAGTAGGTAGAAGAAAGATGGTCTGAGCTATTTTCTGAAGTCCTCCCTTTTTATACTGTCCTGAGAGAGAGCGAGAGAGCGAGAGAGCCGTGAATCTTATCTACCTTGTTATTACATACTAGTGATTTTCACGTGCCCGAGGAGCAAGTGTGGGTTGTAGACATGAGGTTAGAGGCCTAAGGCCATTACACAGATATGCAATTGCCATAGAACATGTTCGAGTACACAATATATAGAAGTCCAACATTTAGTTCAATCATGAGTGAAATCAGTACTGAGGTTAACATGAGCCTAAAATAAAATTTCCAGTAGAATGGATCATATTTTTGTGAGGGAAGAGTTACAAAAGAGAGAACACACACACACACACACACACGCGCGCACACATACAATCAGAAAGAGTTCCAGCAACTAAAAGTGTCCAGTGTGCTCACTCCTCTAAGCAAGGCATTTTTAATTGGCTTCTCTTTCTCCATGAGAACCGAGATCTGCCAAGATGTTCTATGCGCGGGATGTGGGAGTGGGGGGGGGGGGGGGGAGGGGGGGGGGGGGGGGGGGGGGGGGGGGGGGGGGGGGGGGGGGGGGGGGGGGGGGGG
>JBBJLR010150616.1:0-15329 GCA_037577145.1 Brachypetersius gabonensis
GTGATCAGTATACTGGTGGTGCTGAATGCTGAGTGGGTGGAGCTCCTTTATCTAGGCTCCTTGTATCTTTAGACACTGCCTGTCTTTAGATACAGCCTGTCAGTAAAACATTTGTTCACATTTCTGTAATTTAATCTCCTCAGTGTGACAGAGATCAGACAGTCTGACATGAAATAGGATTTTTTTTTTTTTACCTAAAAGACAAAATTCTTGTTTTTCCATCTAAATGAATGATTATCATAATTTATTCTTATATGGCCACCTTCCTTTTATCCCTCAGAATTAAGATTATCCCTCAGGTTGTTTCTGTTAAGACTGACCGATGTAAATGATCTTATTGGCTATCCTGTAATGCAGCAACATGGGGACCTTAGAACTTCAGCATGAGTGGGCTGGGCTAAACTGCTGTAGGCTGAGAGAGATATATGTAAATGTATTGATTATGTGACATCGCAAATACTATGATTTGAAAACTGGCTATTTTAGTTTCCATCTATGCACTGTATGGACAGTATTTACAGACTAAGTACAGAAAAGTGAAGATTATGGACCCTTTAATGTACTGAAAGGCTTCACAGACGCAATCTGTAGCAGTAAAAGCACAGGACTGATATTTGTCTGTACGCTGTCTGGTGTGATTCTTGCTTGATTCTATACAGACACACTGAGAGCTGGGCATTACCTGTGTGGGGAAGCTGATGTATTTGAGGGCCTCGTACTGACACCAGCTGCTGAGGATGTTGGAGAGGGAGGCGAAGGAGTACTTGTACATGGGGGCGGCGTGTCTGGGCTGCTTGAACAGGACGCACCACAGTCCGGCCACCGTCAGTGCCAGGATCCGATTCATAAACACCAGAAACTGAGAATCTCTGAAGCGCTCCCCGCCACTCTCCGCCTCCGAGTCGCCGTACGAACGCGTCATCACTCGCTCCTGCAGGACCCCCCACGTCAAATACGATGCCTGAAGGACAGAAGAACAGGATCATTATCAAATTAAAAAAACAACAGCCAGAAATAGAGAGGGCCAACATGAAGTCTCAGTTCTGTCCACACTTTAGAACTGAAAGCCACCATAATAAAACAGCCTACTTAACTACTTAAAGAGGGGATGGAAATGGAAGGTATACACCGTTTTGTCTTTGTAACCCACCACACACTCACCTGCAGTCCGGCTGCGCAGAAGACGAGTTTGAAGGCCTGCCATGCTGAGGAAGTGGATTCTGCCTCATTTCTGGGTGCTGCAGAGGAATCGTCCAGTGGCGTTTTAGAGTCGCTCCCAAACACACAGGCCTTTATAACGGGGTAACAGAGCCCCCGCCCTGCACACACAGCAAAGAACCAAACATTAACGAAGAGGAGCGCTGGTTCTGAGATTACAATCAAAGATTTGGGTGACTAGTTTAAAGAAGCAAACTTCAGAAACCAAACATGTCTTGGTTGATACACGTTAAAATGTGAATTTTGTTTAAAGCAAGATGCTGCAGCTGCCTCTCCCATGACAGCAGGGAGGCGCACCTGTCTCCAGGTAGTTGACCCGTTTGAAGTAGACGATGAGGAAGTATCCCGGGATGACAATGGTGGCGTAGCCCAGGACGTTGAGGAAAAAGCGGAACACCCAGACGTCCTGCCAGCCTTCCAGAAGGGGCGTGTCTCCAGCATCGGCGGACACACCCACACACACACACAGCAGCACAGCCGGACACACACTGGAGACACACACACGGTTCAAATTAGCCAGACTTACTGCAGCGCCGCACATTATTTTGTCTGTTAATGGTTATTGTGATCAGTTTTACATTAAACTCTCTTTAAGAACTGCTGGGAATGGAGTAATAATAGAGCTGCACAATCAATCAACTGTTAATCAATATCACAGTATCAGTTCAATACTGCTGTCACAGAATGCTGCAATATGCAAACGAGCCTCTAACCAATCACAGCGTTTCTGACAGGGCGACCAATCATGGCTCCAGGTTACTGGGTGTTCTGAAGAATGGACTGTGATTGGTTTGAGCCTTCTGTAATATCAGTATTGGGCTGACACTGTAATATTTATCAACAGTTGATTGATTGTGCAGCTCTATTAATACTCCATTACCAGCAGCGTTTAAACAGTGTAAAACTTCACCACCTCCCTGAACGTCAGGCTCCTGGTAGCTTCTTGTCTATTTTAGTCCCATTTACAGCTCAGTCTGTTTACGAGGTCTCTGTGCTGCACAAGGACACGCTCTGTTTTTAAAATAAAATCTGGTTTTGATTAGAGTTAAAGCTGAAAATAATCAAACAGGGACTAAAACAAACCGAATCTCGACCTCAGAGTCAAAAAGTGTAGTAAATACAAAGATGTCTACTGTTTATTTGTATATCATCAATACCTTCTTTACTTTTCAACCAAATCAACATCTTTTTAATACATTTCTCAGCTCAAACACACCGGCATTAACGTAAACCCCACATAGACAATGTAAATTAACAGTGACCCAACCTTGTGTCTGGTTGTGCGTGTGTGTGAGAGAGAGAGTGTGTGTGTGGTCATATTAAAATAATTCAGTTCAGAGTGAAAATAGGCCAGAACGTTTTAGGCATCAGAAGTGAAAAAGAAATTGCTCTGTAAAGTCAAATGGCAGCAGCCACAGTGCATGCGTGTGTGTGTGTGTGCGTGCGTGTGTGTGTGAGAGAGAGAGAGAGAGAGAGAGAGTGAGTATTAAACATTCTTGGAGTGGGCCTCCTCCAAACCCAAGCTGCTTTCAACAGAGCCTCTTTGTGCACGAGACTCCGACGGGCCACGACAGCACGACAGAAAAAACCCCAAAAAACATGCATTCTTGGACAATTACTGAAATAAAACAAAAAAAATTATCAATGTTTTGCCTAAAAATGATAATGAGGACCTCTGTGTGCAGTTAAAGTGGTGGGAGTGTGTGTAAACATATCCAAGTTAATGAAGGCATTTCAACCCTCAATGGAAGTTATCGCACATTTTAACAAGCAGGATTTAACCAGCTCCTCAAACACTCACTCACGTATATATACATACATATACACTTATGTATATATGTACACACAAATTTGTAAAGGAATGAGACACTGGCAGTGGAGCTGCAGGTAGAGACTGATGACTATAAAAAAAACCCCTGAATAAATTTGTTTAGTCTACAGTAAAGCCTCCTGTAAACAGACACGTGTACCTTGCAAACCCACATCCGGATAAGGCAAATACAGGACATGGCTTGAATATATATTTTAATCTCTAATGATAGCACTTAAAAATCATAAAATATATCCAAGATGCTCAAACACTTCAGTCATAACAGTCACTTCAGTCACCGGTGTTTTACAGACTGCTCCGCTCTGTTCTCTGAGGAAGAGGTGGAGGAGCTTCTATTTGTCTGGATGTTCTGACTATAAACCACTAGGCCCCGTCATAAATATCTGAAAATGACACTAAGATCCTGCAAAATTAATGACAAGCAGTGGATCAGAATGTCAAACTAAAACTAACCTCCCCTGTCTAAGCTGGTCTGGAGGAGAGACTCAGTAAGACTGTCTCTCTGATAAACTTAATTTTGCATAAAAAAATAATCTGGGAAATTTAACACAGACAATAAATCAAAGTGCTAAAAGGAATTCGAGCCCTGAAGTCCTCACCCACTGCTGATGTTGTGTTAATGCACTGTCAAACTAATTATTATCTAAATTACAAAAATTATAGTCATATGTTTCAGTAATAACAAGATAATTTTTATTTACACTGTCAGGCAACTTAAACCACCACAACAGAGTGGCCAGAGTGAGCAGGTGTGAATAAAGTTTTACTTCTCTACAAATAAAGAATTAAAGAGGTGAAGTACAATGAAAACGGATTTTACACGGTTTATAAATAATATAAACAAGGAATAAGGGCCAAGAGAGTCTCAGCAGTGCTTCTTGATGTACTGGTGCCTCGAGCAGTGCTTCAATTCCAGTCCCACTGCCTCTCTAGGGCGCCTAGCTAGGGGGCGGGGCTGCAGCTTAGTCGCCAGGGGTTCGTGCCCTATCTAGGGGTCCTCGCTGAGATTGGATAGCGCCCTCATCCTCGGCTAACAGGCTAAGCTAAGAGAAGAAATCAGCAGAAAGTCTGTTTCTAAACTACCGAGACCAGAACCTTTTACACACAGAAACTTTTTAAGCTATATCAGACGAAAGACACACACAGAACGGCCCTTACCTCCGTGTAAAAGACGACATTTCCCCTCAGGAAAGTTTTGTTTAGTTAGCGAGGAGGCTAACGACGTTACCTCAGAAAAACCGACAAATCCCCTCAGAAACCCCTGAGGGAGGAGAGGAGTCTAGGCCTAACGGAGCGGATCTGATCAGAAACAGGAGAAAACCTGAAGATCAGGAGAACCCAGCGGGGAGAGAGGGAGTTGGAGAGAGAGAGAGAGAGAGAGAGAGAGAGAGGAGAGAAAACACAGGACTGATCTTCATCCCCCTCCTCTCTCTCCACAGAATAAAATATTCTAATAACACCTTAACAACACACCAATAACACCCCACTGAGACACTCTCACTCTGACCCAGTCCGGCCCTCAGAACCCTCCACCGAACCCGGTATAGGCTCTGAACCCGGCTATCCCCTCAAACTCACTCAGTCATTAAAACGAGTCGAACGGTTTGGGACTTTTATTCTGAAATATGACCTGAAGACGCGCAGCTTTAAAGCTGCAGGAGCTCTACGGTTCTTTACACAGGGGCGTACATTTCATTTAACAGTAGTGGGGGGTAAATATAACATTTCTAATGAGCAACTTTTGAAGGGGACACAAATAACAGTCAAAATATACTTATAAACAAAAACAAGGACTTAAAAAAAGGTTTAACATTTTAGTTTAATTTTTTTACTACTTTCACAATTATTTTAGGTATAAATATACATACATATATTTTTCACAATATTTTCCCAATGCGATTTTTTAATTATTTTTTTTTGGGGGGGGACATTCCTCGGATGGGGGGGGGGCATGTCACCCGCGAAACCCCCAACTCCCCACCCCCACCGATTTACATCTATTATCTTTAATTTATTCGCTCTTTCTGGGTTCTAATGTCTTAATGTTAGTGTTCAGATTTACTAACATCCTTCATGTTTGGGCTTAATTTTACCAGCAATTTAAATCTCCAGAACATGGTTTAAATTAAAACTGCCACCTTGGAGGGCTGCATGATTCAGAACAGCAGTCCTGACATTTTACTGCTATACATTTTACTGATTGTAATTCCTTTCAGTAAATTAAAGAGTTCATATCACCACTTTTTTAAATTAAAAAGACTTGTAAATATTTTTGCCCGTCACAAAGCCGCAAAAAAGGCCTGTTTTCGAACCAGTTTTTGTGATGTCACAAAACCCACATATTTCCGTCTCCTTATTCAGCCTGTAGCAGTTTAGCTCCTCCCACTCACCCCGAGGGTCTAAGGAGTGCTGTCTTTAGATGAGTTGCAATTAGGAAACAGGTGATTTACATATAATAGCCTTAAAGAAAACATCCTGTTTAATTCCATGGTTGGAATATGGTGTGTAAGAATTAATTATGACGAATTATTAATTATATTTTTGGTTTACAAACCCATCAAACATCAGGAAAAAAAGAACCCGGCCAATCAGGGGCTTTAACAGTTAAAGATCAAAATAGAGCTGGGCGATACATCGATTGTAGTGGCGTCGGCTCCGTTCTCCGCCGTAGCAGCGTCGGTTAAATGGAAAAATTAGTTTAATGTGTTAAATTGGTCAAATGAGTTAAATAGGTTTAATGTATTAAATAGGCTAAATGAGTTACATGAGACAAACAGGTTAAATGAGTTAAATGGGTTTAATAGGTTAAATGGTTATTTTAAAATAAAACCAATATTTGTAAAGGGATGCAAATAAAACACTTGTAAACAACAAAGAGAGGCTTGAGGATCCTTTGTAAAACTTCTTTAATACAAAATAGTCTCTCATGGTTTTTCTAAACAGCTCCATAAAATGCAAACTGTACATCTTCTAACTGTGGAGGAACTCAAGCTGTGAGCGGCGTCACGGCTCCATCAGATTTAACCGAGAGCATCAGTAAAGGAACACAATGCTGAATTCCTCCGTGCTGAAACTTCAGAACACACAAGCTGTTCCTGGTTAATTATTATAAGCAGCGCAGCAGCGAACAGAGTAAATATCACAGCTGAGTGGGAGTTCTGGAGCCTCAGTGAGGAGCCGAACGTGAAGAGGAAGATTTACATCAGATCAGATTTGGGGAAATCAGAGCAACACACAGCTTACACTGAATTACACAGCATGTGACTGAGAGGCTGGAAGGAGGAAGTGAAAATAATTCTGAAATGTGTGTGTGTGTGTGTGTGTCTGTTACCGTTTACAAGTTCTCAATAATAAACAACCACTTTAGACATTTTTGTTAAAACACTAAGAATCTAAAACAAGGCCTTTATTTAAAAAGTGGTTAAATGTTGTGCCAGACGACTGTAAGTCTTGAATATTGTTTTTCATTTAATAACAAAACGTGAGATACTGAATGAAGCGTATTTCAGTCCACACTGGCCGAGTGAGTACTGAGAAGATCAGCAGTCATGAACAGACGAGAGACCCCAAGCGTTTGAAACCCCGAGCGTTGATGATCCCAAGCGTTTGAGTGGTGCCGTGACCCGTCCCAGACGCCGGATCCAGTCTGTGGTTCGATGTGGACAATGCTGGCAAAGTTCTGAAGTCTGTAACAGATCTGTGAGGTGGTTGATGATGTAAACTGAGAGTGGGGGCCATTCAGGTGGAGGTTCTGCTGCAGACTGTACTGCATGAAATCTGCTTTAAATTTTTTTGGAGTGGATTTGCTGCTGTCCAGGTCTTGGCTCATTTTCAGGTTTCAGCTCGTTTTTGACAGCCGCTGTGGCCGCTTCGCAATTTCTTCATCATCTGAGCTCATTTTGGTGCCGGATAATAGATTCGGTACTCGATCCCAAACACAAACCACCTCCAGCACACGGAAAATTCACACTAACGAGGCCAAAAGTAAAGGGACTAAAGAAGAGTTCCGTGCGACAGCTCCAATCTTTCACAGGTCCTCCCGTCCGCCGGCTCAGAAGTTCACGCCCACAGTTCTGCCCATGATCTGAATGTCATCGAATGGGAACAGCGCCAGAATCTGAAAGATAGAAAAGCAGAAGCGGTGTTAGATTTCACACAGCAAGTCTGAGACCTGTTGAGAACAAACAGTGTCCTGGGAGCAAAAATCCATGCTGCAGTTCAGCCAGAACATCCAGTCTAGCACTGCATGAGAGCAGTAACACGGCAAAGACCATCACACCACATTCTCACACACACCCACACCCACCACCACCACCACCAGATGAATCGGACTTTCAAAATGTTAATGAGTGCAGAAAGCAAACCTTCTTGTTCTCAATACCATGTTGGTACATAATCCATCATGATGGCGAGAACATACAGCCTGCACTCTTTGCTAAAAGGGTTCTATTCAGTCTCTGACTTGGAACAGTAGCATAACCATTTTAGGTGCCACATAGAATCACTTTAAAAAGTTGTTTAAAGAACTATATTGGTTCGGTATAAACAGCTCTTACATCATCATTGCCGTCTGCGAGGTCCAGCGCCGTCTCGTCCTCCATGTTGCGAATCATTTTATCGGCGCCCGCCTGGCACAGCCGCGTGGTGATGGTGGCGTCCTGCCGCCCGACCGCCAGGTGCAGTGCCGTGCAGCCGTTAAGCATCGCCGCATCAACGTTCGCACCTCTGTTCAGCAACAGCGTCACCGCCTCCACGTCATGCAGCTCCACCGCCATGTGCAGCGCCGTCTTCCCACTGGTTCCCTCCTGCAGGAACACAAACGTACACCGTAACAACACACACACCATAACAACACCACACACTGTAACAAGACACACACCGTAACAACACACACCATAACAACAACACACACCATAACAACAAACACACACTGTAACAACACCAACAATCACAATAACAACACAACACTCACCGTAACAACACCAACACTCGCCATAACAACACACACTGTAACACACCATAACACCAACACACACCGTAACACCAGCACATACTATAACACACACACCGTAACAAGACACACATCGTAACACCACACACACACACCGTAACAACACACACACACACACACACCGTAACAACACACACACACCATAACACACCGTAACAACACTAATACACAACATAACACACACCGTAACAACACCAACATCCCCATAACCACAAACAACGTAACAACACCAACACACACCGTAATAACACACACCGTAACAACACACCCAATAACACCAACACACACAATAACACCAACACACACCGTAACAACACACACCGCAACAAGACACACACCGTAACAACACCAACACACTGTAACAAGACACACCGTAACAACACCAACACACACTGTAACAACACCAACACACAACTTAACAAAACACACCGTAACACCACACCCCAACACAAACACACACCGTAACAACACACACAATAACACTGTATGGTGACCAGGCTGAAGGAAGAAAGGAAGGGAGAAAGAAAGAGTGAGAGATAACACACATGAAAAGGCAGAAAACAGAGGCGCTATCAGCCTTAAATATTGGACCCCGAGTCGAACCCAGAGCCAGATGAACACTTCATGAGTGACTCGCCTCTGCCTGTAGACACAGCGCTCGGCGTCTTATGCTACACGTAAAACCAGCAGACAAATATGGAGAATCTTCAACTAATCTAGTGGGTGGGGCTCCACGGATGAGGGGTGGTTATATGCAAATTTCATTAGTGTGATGTCACAATAAGGGAGCATCCAAATGGCTCATTTTGAAAGGGCCTGAAACTATGAAGAATAAAGCCGGTGAATCTGTTGTAGCCCATAGACCCATTATAACTTGTTTTTAAAAAAACAATGATGAGTATTACAGAGACCGATATTGTGGTAATCATTAACAGCAGCTCTACTAGTAATCTTCTAAGGGGTACCCAAAATGTTCAGAAACACAAAATTCCCTAATCTGATCCTGCGCTGATCCGTTTGGAGCTACTGGGTTTCCTTCTGAACCCGTGTCGGGGTGAAGCGTGGTGAACTCTTACGCTGTCCTCATTATTACATAATCCTTTACTAACCATACAAACCACACAAACTGGAGAAACGTGAATTCTGCAGGGCCACACTCACCTGGACGTTCAGGTCCACGCCCTTCTTCATCAGGAGCCGCAGGAGGCGGTGCTGTCTGTGCAGCGTGGCAACATGCAGACAGGTGAGACCTAAATTTAACCAAAAAAACCCACAAAACAGTTTAATACACTGATATTCCCACCCTGAACCCACATTTAACCGTTAACCGTTAACCGTTTATAAATACATTTATAAACACGTTTCTCCAATCCAAGATATTCAAAACAACATTGTGTCCAGTCAGATCCTTCCAAAACACCTTGTTATTAACTCTCTCACACACACACACACACACACACACACACACACACACACACACAAAACAGGAATGATGCAGCACTAAAAAAGCTCTATAATGTGATTGCAGTTTCCCCCACCACACACACATTCACTCACTTGCATACACAGACAAACATATGTAGACACTAACACACACACACACACACACACACACACACACACACACACAGACCCGTCCCAGCAGCGCAGTACCTCTCCAGTTCTGGGTCTGGAAGGCCGGGCTCAGTCTGCAGGAGGCGCTGTTCTGGATGATCTGGGTGGCGCAGTCCAGCCGGCCACGCTCACAGGCCACATGTAGCGGGTTATTCCCATCCTGGTCCTGCAGCTCCAGACACGCTCCGGCATCCACCAGCGCCTGCACCACGTCTGGCTGGTCCAGGTACACCGCCAGGTGCAGCGGCGTCTGCAAGAGAGATACAGGCGGCTGTTGTTACCGTTACCGTTGTTACCGTTACTGTTGTTACTGTTACTTTTACTGTTGTTACCATTACTGCTGTTACTGCTACTTTTACTTACTGTTACTCTTGTTACTCTTACTCTTGTTACTGTTACTGTTACAGTTATTATTGTTGCTTGAGCACAAAAACAGGTCTGACATTAAAGCTACACCAACGTTTTACACACTGAGATTTCTACCGTTTCACTCATTTAATATTTACTAAACTACACTCAATATTTTTTACTAACAGACATTTACATATATATCTTATATATTATATATCACTACTGACATACAAAAAGCCCCCTAATATAATGATAATGATAATGATAGTGTAGATCTTCAGACCAGTGTTAGATATTTAAGGAGCTATTAAGTGCTGAAACCGTAACGAGTTCATTTAAAGTTAAAGCACAGTCTAGAATTTGACTCTGTATCACCAACAACCAGTTAATAGGAGTCAGACCTTTCGGTTAAACCAGAATAAACACCTGCAGCTTCTGGAATAAATGGATCAGTGATGAAACCTGTGATGTGTAAATAGTTTAACTGTGGGTGTAAAAGTATAAAAAGGTGATATTAAAAGTAAATCTTTTCACAGAACAATATGGTCTGATTTGGAATAATAGTTTAAATGAAAATGGATGTTCCTGTTAAATATGAACTCCATCCATGAGCTTTAGATCCTCATTTGTTAATCTAAATGGTGGTTTTAGGGCTCTGATTTGAAAGAGCACCTGTTCAGTGAGACTGAAACCACGTCCAGCGTCTGAACCGCGGTTCTTTACAGGCGCTGCCGGAGTCAGAGTGTGAGGAAGGAGTGCGGCGGTCTCGGGTTACTCAGGCAGGAAGAGAGCGTTGACTGTGTCGGGGTGACTAATGTGACGAAGCCCGGCTGCGATGACGCGGCTGTCGGTAATCGAGGCTCAGAAAAGCATTTCCATTAGTCACAGTTTTAAGAGCTGACAGCGCCAGTTTTGCCTCCTCCCTCCCTTTCCCTGTTTCACTCAGGACTCCGCCTCTCAGACTCCGTGCCGTCATTAACGCAGGCTCCGTCCCCATCCCTCGCCACACGCGCAGCACGGTAGCATAGAGAAACCCGGCCTGCACCGAAACTGCAGCAAAACCAACATATTTGCATACATTTGCATACTCAGCGCACAGCGTCCACAATAGCATTACAAGGAATTTCATTCTGCACTCAGAACGAGCTGCAACAGAGCGCAGCCAATCAGAACACAGTTCATTTCCATTAAATACCTGGCCAAACTCTTACCAAAGCTGCTCTTTTACCAACATTGATCTCGACCGGCAACAATAAAAACTCTGGAACGTATGAAAAACAGGTAAACAGTAACAGACATACTATATACAACATACTACACACACTATACACAACACACTACACATACAATAAACACACAATACACTACACACACTACACAACATAAAATACACAACACAAAACATACACTACATATAACACACTACACACACAATGTACAATACACAACGCAACACACACATACCACAACACACAATACACACTACACAACACACAATACACAACATAACAAAAACACAGGTGTGTGAGGCATTAAAGCCTGGCCGATGGGACGGCGCCCTCACCTGGTAAAGGTCGTTCTGGATGTCCAGCACCTCTTTAGGAAACAGGTTTATCAGATCGTGAGTAAACTGAGTCACTTCATGGATGATGGCCAGGTGGAGAACCCTGGAGCGGAGAACCGAACAGAAACAACAAAACAGCTTTAATGGGTTTAGTCAAAAGTGAAGAGGAAGACAAAGGAAAGAGGTTCAATATCACTGAAGAAAAATGTGATGTAAATAAACACTATCAAGAATTTTCACAGGAGGTGAAGGAGGAGGAGCAGCTGAGGGAAGAGGAGGTGAGGAATTAGGAGGAGGTAAGGGAGGAGGTGAGAGTGGAGGAGATGAGGGAGGAGGAGCTGAGGAAGGGGGAGGTGAGCGTGGAGGAGGAGCTGAGGGAGGAGGAGGTAAGGGAGGAGAAGGAGCTGAGGGAGGAAGACCTGGGGAGAGGAGGAGGAGCTGTGGGATTAGGAGGAGGTGTGGGTGGAGAAATAGGTGAGGGAGGAGGAGCAGCTGAGGGAAGAGGAGGTAAGGCATTAGGAGGAGGTAAGGGAGGAGGAGGAGGTGAGTGAGGAGCTGGGATCAGAAGGTCTGTTGTGCAACACTGGAACTTCTCAGCAGAGCAGAGTCAGATCAGAAACTTCAGCACAGAAAAGGCCTTCAGTTCCTGGAAACCCAGCCTGGACCCAGAGCAGCTTCAGGCCACTTCAGAGCCCACAGGCCAAGAGTCCGAGACCACAGGTCCCAATAAGCACACGCCACCAACACACTGCAGGAAACAACCATCCACACACACACACACCATGACTGAGGTCACAGAGACGGTTCTCAAAACACCTGCAGCGCCTCCCTGAACACACACAGCGAGCCTCACAACCACACACCAGGACAGGCCTCACCACACACACCTCTGTGGCAGTAACACATGTGGCAGTAACACACACCTTCAGTTCTATAACCAGTGGCATGGCACAGTCTGATACTGAGTTTCTGACTGAAGCCCTGAATTCAGCAGAACAGGAACTGAAAGAACATTCCAGAGGAGAAACAGTAAGAAAATCCCCAGAATCGGCACTCGGCGCTTTTGCCACATTTCAATTCTGCTCATCAGTTCCTAAACACCACGGATCACCAAATAACATGTCACAGGGCGGCCAATCAAAACACAGATCATTTACATATCAGTCATTTTTCAGGCACAATAAAAAACAGCCTGTTTAATCCACACACACACACACACACACACACACACACATAAGCACACACACACACACACACATTTATTTAGAGAGAAATTATATCAAATTGCTTTTCTGAGTTTGGGCTGCTGAAGACTGCAAATGAGCCTCTAACTAACCCCAGTGTTTCTGACAGGGTGACCAATCAGAAACTGGCTGTTCTGATGAAACATTTAAATGTGTTGGTTTTGTGGCATTACAAACGGTGATTTGAAATTGGGCTGTTTTGTCATTTTTTTCCATTTATTTATTGTATGGAAAGAAAATGTATCCAGGAAAGTGTTAGTATGGGCTCTTTAATGTACTGAAAGGAATCACAGTCACAACATGTATCAGAAAAATCTCAGGACCGATGTTCTGTCTGTACCGTGTGGCTGTAGTTTATTACATAATCTGCTGTAATCAGTGTGATAAGTTCTGATACTGACTAGACCAACAGGACCTCAGAGAAGAACTGAGAATGAAACTCTTCAGTCTCTGAGCTAACAGCTTCTGAGCTGCTTTTGGGCCTAATTTGTTTTATTAAAGACTAATTAAGGTTTTTATTCAAATTGAAGTTTTGCTGTTTGTAGTTTGCTATAGCTTCTACCACTCAAATAAAACTCACTACAGTAAATAATACAGTAACTAATAAGCTACAGTAACTAATAAACTACAGTAAATAATACAGTAACTAAGACACACTACAGTAAACTAAGTAACTAATAAACACTCCAGTAAATAATACAATAACTAATAAACACTCTAGTAACTAATATACTCTACAGTAAATAATACAGTAACTAAAACACTATAGTAACTAATACACACTACAGTAAGTAATACAGTAAGTTATAAACACTACAGTAACAAAACACTACAGTAAATAATACAATAACTAACACACTACAGTAAACACGGTAACTAATAAACTCTACAGTAACTAACAAATTCTTCAGTAACTAATACACAATAAAGTAACTCAGTATATAATAAATTCCAGTAAACAATACAGTAACAAGTAAACACTATTGTAACAAATACACACTACAGTAAATAATATAGTAACTAATAAACACTATAGTAACTAATACACACTACAGTAAATAATACAGTAACCAAAACCCTATAGTAAATAATAACCTACAGTAACTAATACACACTACAGCAACTAATAAATACACTAACCCCTCACTTTTACATGGATTCAGTCTAACACAGATTTTTCTGAGAACCGAACTGTATTACCTCAATCAGGCCAGCAGTAATACACTGAAAAGTTGTCAACTGCCATAAAAAGGAGAAGAAGAAGCTGCTGCAGCATGTAGCATGACTGCTCTGTGTCTTGTCCTCGTATTTTAGTGTTTAACCCCCACCCCAAATCTTCAACAGTTATCTCAGTTTATTTAGTATTAGTAAGCTGTGCCCTGTCTAAACATGTGGGTAGAGAGAGTTATTTTTTAACCTTTCTTTTGTGTACGAGTCTTTGTTTTGGCTCGTCACACGCTGTTAGTGCTAATGGTTTTTATGCATTTTTTCCCCTGGGATCTATAAAGTTTTTTGATTCTGATTATTTATTTCTCCTGGCTGCTGTTGTTTGCAGCATCTGTGGCGCTCCAGACCAGAATCTCCCCTGTGACCTCCAGTAACTAATACACACTACAGTAAAAAATACTCCAGTAACTAATACCCACTAAAGTAAAAAATACTCCAGTAACTAATACACACTACAATAAATAACAGTAACTAACACACTACAGTAAAAAATACAGTAACTAATACACACTACAGTAAAAAATACTCCAGTAACTAATACCCACTACAGTAAAAAATACAGTAACTAATACACACTACAGTAAAAAATACAGTAACTAAAACACTCCAGTAATTAATACACACTACAATAAATAATACAGTAACTAACACACAGTAACTAATAAACATTCCATTAACTAACACACTGCAGTAAATAATACAGTAACTAATAAACACTCCAGTGAATAATACAGAAACTAAAACACTAAAGTAACTAATAAACACTCAAGTAAATAATACAGTCACTAATAAACACTACAGTGAATAATAGAAAAATAAACGCAGTGCAGTAAGTAATGTGTGTAGGTCAGAGGTCACACAGGCCTGGTAAAGTGGTGAATGTACTTGGACTGAACTACTGGTTCCTGTTAGAGTGTGTGATATTAAACCATCTTTGTTCTTCAGACTAACAGGGAAAATTCGATCCTCACAGGTGAAGACCTGCAGCAGCGCTTCCAGAAACACACGAGGAAACCAACTTCCCTCGAACCATGAAACAATCGTTTCATTAAGAAAAAAGCGAGTGAGGCGTTTTTCCCGAGGAAATTTGTCAACATTTGTCTCCTGAAGTGAGAGAGGGGCCGGCCTAAGCGGGGATTTCACTTAGTCTCAGCGGAGGGGCCCAGAAACACACAGCGGAAATAAAAAGTGTACCGACACACACACACACACACACACACACACACACACACACACACACACACACACACACACACACACACACACACA
>JBBJLR010150668.1:0-15325 GCA_037577145.1 Brachypetersius gabonensis
GTGTGTGCGTGTGTGTGTGTGTGTGTGTGTGTGTGTGTGTGTGTGTGTGTGTGTGTGTGTGTGTGTGTGTGTGTGTACTTGAGAGAAAGAGGGATAGAGAGAAAAAGAGAAAGACATGAGCTTCAGGCAGCTTCACTGTTCCTGAGTTCTGATAGGCTTTGTCAGCTGAGCTTCTAGAAGTTCTTTGAAAAACACAGAAGAGACCACAAGACAACACTGCACACTTTCCAGCAAGCAGTTTAGCATATCATCACTACCAGATAAAACTGTTTTTTTTCCTCTCCTGTTTGTTTTTTTTCCCCAAAACCCACCAGCTACACTTTCCAGCGCATGAAATGAAAATGTAACAATGAACAATGCATTGCTGTACATTCAAAAGTGTTTTTCTGTAAAGTTATAACTTTACCATAAATTATTTATATAAAACCATAAACTATATATATAAATAGTAGAATTTTGGATTTATAAGATTGATTATTTTTCTCACACACACACACACACACACACACACATATATATATATATATATATATTTCGAGGGGACAGCGTTGGAGTTTGGTCCATGCTCCATTGTAGACAGTGCAGGTACAATTATAAGTGTTTAGCTTTCCTTGTGCAGACACGCCATTAACGACAATTACTCGAGTTGACAAGAAACGAATCAAAGCAAATCAGCCTCCTAAAGAGCTGCATGCTTTGTGTGGCAGCGTAGACGCCAGAGATTTACTCCCACTTTGTGCTACCCAACCTGCACGAAGAGTCAATTAGACACCACAGCCATTAAACACCACAGCCAAATACCTGCTGGGTGGCAGGGGAATTGGTAGCATATTACGCTAATGCTTTGGAGAGGGAATGTCAACATCTGCACTGACACCATCATTTATAGCCAAACTCATAAACCACAAACAATGGGTGCAAACACCATTTGGCTCTTTGCAAGAAAATCAAGAAAATAAACTTTGTTTATTTATTTAGTTATTTTTCAAGAGGGATGGAATCTTCTCCTGCATCTAAAATGTATGATCGTTATCACTGCTACAGGATCTAATGCTTCCTTTGCCTTTGGCTTTAGGATCTAACTGTAGTGTTGGCCTGGGTCATCTGATGAGAAGTAAAGTTTTATGAGCAAACATGATTTCCTGCTCAGACTCAGATAATAGCCAAGCACCCAGGCATTCTCAAATCTCAAAGCTCTGTCAAATAAATCTAAATTTACATGATCTAATTTTTATTTAGTATTTATTTTGTTTATTTTTTTTTTTTACCAAGAAACAGAAAAAGTAAAAAAAAATGCTTTGTTAATTGTAGGTACTTTAAATTTGTTATATAATTAATCTTTTTTTTTCTGGTTTATTTTTTTCCTGGTTTAGTTTTTTAAGCATATAGCATAAAATAATGACATTACATACAGTACACAAACGAAAACAATAGCACTACCTGCAGGTCTTGGGATTGAGGTGTGTGTGTGTGTGTGTGTGTGTGTTATTGATTTTGTCAGTAATGAGACAATTCTAGCACAGGAGTAGAGTGGAGAACGCTCCCTGTGGTGAGGTCATGTGCAGTTATACACTCCCCTTGCCCCCTGTTCATCACTTCTAAGAGAGCAGGGCAGAGATAGAGCAGGATGGAGGGATGGATGTAGGGAGAGAGGGATGGAAGGAGGGGTAATATAGTGTGTGTTGAAGTCTCTGAGGAGTGTTAGGAACGGTGATGAGCTGGAGAGCTGCTGTCAGGCATCAACAACTCCTCTGATCTCTAACCCTCACACATCCACACTTATTTTCTACATGTTCTGGACAAAGTTCTCATGAACTGATTTTTAAAATAAAAGATAAATAAATATGTGTACAGTAATCGCTCAGTTTTACGCGGATCAGCAGTCGCGGAGTCAGTCTCACGTGTGAGAACCAAAGGAATAATTTTTCACGGAATCCCCCGCACCCGTGTGGAAAAGGCAGATATCCTCGCATCTTTTGTGACATCCGGGCCTCGTCCGCCACGGCAGGACTGACTCCCATGAGCCTTTGCGGCACGGTTGGCCCTGTTATATGTGTTTTTGTGAGTGTTAGAGGCGGGTAGATGTTTGTCTAGTAGAGTTAGTGAACCAATGTGTGTTTTTGTTTGTAATTTGTGTTGTTGAGCCCGTCTCGCCAGTCACCCTCCTCTAGGTTATTAGCTGCTGGAGTATCGTGAGGCGACTCGAGAACTCTGGGTGAGACGGGAGCAGTACTGGGGCATTCTGATTGGGGGTGCAGTACTCTCTGTGTTTTAAACGTCTGTTCAAAGCTGTAAAAGTTGAAAATGAAAGACGTTTTGCTTGAAGAACAGTGTGTTGTTGCGTTCTCTCATATTCGCCATGGTATTTGCGCTCGAGATGTTCTCCAGAATCAATATATATCAGAATCAGAAAATTGTATTGATTCTGTATAGTTATATATAGTTCTAAAAGAAAGGTGTCTGAACACACATTGTATCACAGCTTGCTGTGTATGGGACTGCATAGATGCAGAGTGTTGAGTTCAATAATATCCTATATAGGATTCATGTGATGGTTACTTTGACATGTACTTCCTACCAAGTTCACCCCTTCATGGCACTTGTGTTCCCTAATGGCTGTGGCCTCTTTCAGCAGGATAATTATAGCATTATGTTTCGTTCCCCCCCACTTTTTGTTTCCCCGGAAAATGGACAAAACTCTGTACATGCGCAGTCATTGACAAATACAGCAATAATGCACCAGAAGAACTGCACATTTTTAAATTGGACATTTCACCTACTTTTCCCCCATTAACGCAATCCCACCCACCGTATACCTAGATATTTTGCAAAATATTTTTGTCATGCATTAACACACCAGAGGTGAGCAGTGTGAAACTCTTCCATTTAACCCATTCACGTGTGGCTGTACCACTGGCAGCCGGTTGATTTGAACCTACAACCTTCTAATTGCAGGGGCAACTCCCTAACCACCAGGCCACCAGCTGCCGCAAATGTATGGTGGTTAAGTTTTCTTAAGACCTTACTAATTGCAAGGCTTTTACTCTTACTCTCTCTAAATTTGTTCTGTTGTTTCCAAGTAACTCTTACAAATTAAACACTAAATCACTCTAGGTGGAATAGGCAGATATATGTAAATGCATAGGATTTCAAGGCCTCACGGAAACAAACAATACAAAATGGCTTGTATTTTCAACTTATTTTCTAAATATAGCCTGTATTAATATGCTATTTTAGATACTACTTTATTTATTTACTATCTCTTATTAAATAAAGCGACAAAATGTGTTCCTTCATAACACAGGCCATTTAAAATCTAAAAGGATGTGATTGTCTTTGGGGTAGTTGTCCCATACTTGATAGTTACATATATGTGACATGGTTTTGACTTTGCAGCTTGAAATTGTATAAAATCAAAATCAAAAATATGACTGTGTACTTTTTGTGTACTTTTTTTTTTTTCTCTTTTCTTTTTCTTGCTTCCTTCCTGCTACACAACTTCTCTGTTCAAAAGGTGAGTAAATGTACTTTTCTTGTCAATTTTTGTTCCCTGTTTCATAGCAAAAAGTAAACATCACAGCTTGTGGCTCCACTGTGAACATCTGCTCTGCTGCATATCGGTGCAATAAATGAGGAAATTTAAAATATAAAACAAACACCAGCAGCAAACACTGCACACATGACACTGGCAGCAAAAACGCACACAGTGTAGAAAGTTTGTCAGCTGCGTATAAGAAGAAGAGCTCCAGCATGATACGTTTACAGCCAGTTCCTGTGGTGATTTGTGTGTCATAGTTCCGTCACTGGAGAATAAAAGTTTATAGCACCAAATGTTGGCAGCGAACATAAATGTTTATGGACATACTGTATCCAGTTCAGTGGCTCTTGTGGTGTAGTGCTGGTATATGTTTCCATATGTAGCTTCAGAAGACCATGTGGCAGTTCTGTGACATTTTCTCCACGTTTTTTTTTTCCAATTTCATCCAATAGTTAGCTCTCCGCTTATTACACAAAGCTCCTAAGTTGGGAGGAGGGTGAAGTGAAGATCCAATTAATCTTTTCAAACCTCCACAAACTGCATTGGCTAGACTCATACTGAGTGATGGGAATAATTACAGCTTCAAGCCATACACTGTAAGAAGTAATTCACTTTTTGCAATTCAGTTTTGACCCATCCCTGCAGGCAAACCTTCACTTACCCAAGGTTTTCAGTCTTCCATCAAGTCAGAAGATGTAATCACATCTGTCTTTTTCACAGTCTTAAGTTAATTTGGCTTTTCATTTTGGGTCTTTAGGGATCTTGGCCCTTTTCTTAGCCAATAACATTACATTTTCCTCTAATATCTCCCAGTGCATTACTCCATTCATGTTCCCTTGTTGCTGGGTATCCCTCAGTACTTTTAACAGGAAAGGAGCCCCTAATTATGAGGCTCTTACTTTAGTATTCCACAATAATAAGTACTGTGTCCACATTAAGTACTGTGTTCTCAGGGTCATAATACAAACATGACTGTTACTTTAGGGTCATCTTAAAACTCTTTCCGAGTGACTTCTCTCTTTTCTTGTCCTCATTTTAAATTAAATCTTACCTGTGTGCCTGCCACAGGCAATTTGTTCAGTGCATACCTTCATGTTCTCTGTGTATAGTTTTATGCTGTTCTCATCATCTTAGTCTGTACATTACAATTACTTAAACCATAAAAAACAGATATTGTATCGTCACATTTTCTCTGGGTCCTGAGAATGGGCACCACTGGTGTGGACATGGATGTGATAACTTGGTTGTGTTTCTATGTTCTCCAGATTACCAATTTGCTGCTAGAAATGATCTGTTCCCTGTGTATACATTATAGATTTGCCTCATTTGCATTGTTCACGCGTGTGCATGGCCTATATGACTCAAGATCCATCATTCAGGTTAATGAATGATGAAACTGATAAAAATCTTTCATATATTTTTAATGGGCCCCATGATGAAATCTGGCTTGCAGTTGCAGGTTAAATATGTTCATATTTTAAACTCGCGTTTTATTCAAGTGCAAATTATTTCTCCACGGCTTTAGAGTGTATGTGGGTTATCACCCTGAGCTTAAACAGTTACACACAACATGATAATGATGCAAATAGCATCGAAATCTCTCTGAGAGTGAACATCTGTCTGCAGCCTACAGGATTAACGTGATTAGTTACCTCTGAGACAGACTGAACTATGTCTGTTTTCCTTTGTGAGTGTCACTTATGAGAAAAGGAAAGATTAAGACAGCTTTTTTTAAAATGATTTCTTCCGTTGACTCAGACGGTGTGGTCTGATTAGATTTGACTTGTTTAAAAATCCACTGTGCTTTTGCGTTATACATATTTATAACAGGCCCTGCGTAATGAGGCCATTTTTTAAATGAATGTGTATACGGGTGCATTGTAAAGTAGTATTAATTGGGGTGCAGTGCCACTGCGGCATCAGCTAATATCCATAACAGAGCTTCACATTGCACAAGGAGCAAACAGCCCAGCGTTTAGCCTTCCAGAGATGTTAAGCTCTGTGGTTCTAGGACACAGTAATCATCTTGAAGGCATCCCTGGTAATAATGCTGATTTCTGTCAAAAGTTTTTAATGCAATGGTTTTATCAACCATGCTGGTGGCCTGGTGGTTAGGAAGTTGCCACTGCAATCAGAAGACTGTAGGTTTGAATTCCAGGACTGCCAGTGACACCACTTGAACAAAATATCGTGCCCTTGTTGGCAGCCAAATGCTTCACTCAGTTATACAAGAGATGGGGTGCTATACAATTTACACATGAAATGCACCGGTGGCAATGTTCAGTGTGGCTTTGTGAAGTTACTAATTTCTACCCCAGAAATAATGTTAATTGTTGATTTTGAAACATTGAAGATTCAACACTTGATTAGGAGGGAAGTTTATTTGAAAAATTACTATTGCTGCTGTAGGCAAATCCTACCTTAACAAAAACATAAGGACATTTACATCACAAGCATTAATTCAACATTTAACCATCATTTTATAATTACTTTATAATTACTGTTCTGCAAAAGTATAAAATACCTCAACACTGTTTGAACAAAACCCTGCACATTCAAAAGCAAAGTAACTGTACAGTCTCTCAATGTTTATGTAGCAAGACATTCATATTGGAGCATTTCTATTGTTCCGTTCAGTAACAGTGTCTTGTGGCCAGAAACTGACCCCTGATAAAACATCAGAGTACGGCTAACACAAATTGTAGTGTCAAATAAATTATCATCAATAACTGCACACACACACACACACACACACACACACACACACACACACACACACACACACACCATACACATACAAATACACACACACACACCCACATATACACACATGCGCACACACACACACATGTGGCTACCATGCCTGTGTCATTGCAGTGCTGAGAATGATTCACCACTCGATGCGGTACATGTAAAGGGAGCTCACAAGTGATGTAGAGAAACAGATGTACTACTGTCTGTAAATGTAAACTATTAAGTGCTTCTATACGGTTAACTAAGCAGATACAGGTAACAATGAGTGTAGATAGGTCTACCTGGTGAAGTGGCTTGACTGTAAATAGACATATGGATATTTTTGTTGAACAGTTTAATCTATACAATCTTTAGTCTTTACAATGTTAAGGAATTACACATTAACAGAGATACTGGCCTAGATTGGCCTAGTTTCCACAAATCTACTTTCTTTTTGCCTGTTTTAAGAACCTATGAGCAGCCTGTGTTGCAAGCTTGTGTTTTTCAATATTTGTCCATGGCTGTGATATGAAAGCTCTTTCTGCCTCACCCTCCATTGCTAGTGTCGGGCAAATTCAAGCCTTGTCAGGCAGGTTGAGCTCTGAGGCCTGTGAGTGAAGCTGTTTTTACCTTGGCCCCTGCCTGCCTGTCAAAGCTCATGCAATATTCAGCTGTTCGGTCCCCTGGTGCACTGCATTCAATACCACCTAGCCTGGGAAGCCCTGAGAAAGCCCTGAGAAAGCCCTGAGAAAGCCCTGAGAAAGCCCTGAGAAAGCCCTGGCTGGACCATGGTTCAACTCAGCTGCAGCCAACCACTCTCACTGTGGCTTTCAGTTCCTCATCTTTAAAGAGATAGAAGAAAACCTTTAGGCCCACAAGCTGTGCCAGTGCAAGAAGTTCTGAGTCTTTTCTTCAATAATGTATGATACAGGTGGGGTTGAAAAGCCTCCATCCACCTGATAGAAGAATAGTACCCAGGAAGTTTAGCTTGG
This sequence comes from Brachypetersius gabonensis, assembly GCA_037577145.1. Lineage (NCBI taxonomy): Eukaryota > Metazoa > Chordata > Actinopteri > Characiformes > Alestidae > Brachypetersius > Brachypetersius gabonensis. The sequence continues at coordinate 7,264 of JBBJLR010150668.1, forward strand.
TTGAGCTCAATATTTTTTACAACAGCTTTTACAGCAGATATCACCTAAAAGCAACTTTCCAGATAAATAGGTCCATTCCTGTAACAAGTGGGGGATGGGTGGTGTTGAGTGGGGGTCTACTCCTTACTCTTTCAAATTTTACTTTTAAGCTTTGGCAAGCCTGGATAATACATTTTTCCTTAATTCTTAAATAAGTGCTTTAAGCATACCAACATTGCACTAAAAAGGATTCTAGAGTCTACACTCTAGTTTATTTCTTTATAATATGTTTGAAGATATTGACTGGTCTTTCATCAAGGGATTGAGACAGTATGAATGTACCCTCAAAGGTACATCAATGGTCTAAATGTTTTTTTAGATCATTGATGTGGACCAAAGGTGCTGAAGGCATAGATGGTGATGTGCTGTGTTGTGGTGGTCTCTCTGGATCCAAAGCTTTGGTGCAAAAGTGTTGTTGTAGCTGCAGTACACACCGAATCTTCATACTCATCTGTTTCAGAACAACTGGTACCCATCTTCAGCATCGTCAGAGCCATGCTGCAACTAAGATACCAACAACAAACTCTACTGGAATACTGTATTCATTCACACTAGTACTGTCACTGCTGTTTCTTGGCAGGCATGTCCTCGTCTATTGTATTTTTTGTTAAAAGGTTTTTACGTTTCTTTTTGCACTCTGTGTAGTCCTGTCCGGCTTGCATTTATATATGGCTTAAATGTATCCTTGTAGGTACCACCGCACTGACAAGACAGGTATTGCCCCAGCTTTTTTTTTTATATTTTTTTTCTGAGAATATATAACTACAATATCACTCGTCTGATAGCAGCATTAATTTGTTTTAATCATTTATAATGAAAACTATGGTTTAACCAAAATCCAAACTTAGTTTTTCCACTTAGCCCAAAAGTAGTCTGTCTGCCAAGACTGGTTGAGCATCTAAAGTTTGCTTCTCAGGTTGTGCACCGAGGCTACATTCTCAATGCTATTGTACTTAATTCAATATGTAGTAGATGCTTATAGCTTTGAGATAAGCAAACTGTGCAATCAGTATCAATAAATCTATATCAAGTTTTCATGTCAAACAGAAACACACAAAGAAATGAAAGGGAGTATAAGGTTGGGGACTGCTGTATTTTAGCCACATTAAGTCTGAAGACTGACTTGAATGAAATACTGTCATTTTGACTTACCTTAAGTGGCTTAAGCAATAGGCAATTAAGCAATAAGCATTTTTTTTCTTGTTTATTTGGACCTTCCCAAGGTGACAACTTCCAAAGACTAGACAGGATGTTCAGTTTGGGGCTGGTACCTTGCTCACGGGTACTTCAGGGGTGCCACTTGCAGTCTTGGGATTCAAACCCATGACGTTCTGATCGCAGGTTGTACACCCTAACCACTAGGCCACCAGCTGCCTCATAAATGGGGTGTTTGGCTGATATGCTTATATAGAGCGACATACAGTCATTTCCTGTGTGTGACTTGATCTATTTTTTCAAGAAAGCACATTTCAAAATCTGACTCCTGCTTTCTGATCAATAATGCTGACACCATTGCTGTTAATAGCTGCTATGCCTCCCTCTCAGCCAATTAGATCAGAGCTGTGTACAAAATTGTAGCCTGGGGGATTAGCCTCATTTAAAGTTGTACGCTCTTAAAGTCTAATCTAACTTTCAGTGAAATAGAGCTGGTTAAATACCTGATCAGTAATGCTTTTAGTTACATCGGCTGCTTAAACGCTTAACGTTTAACATATCTTCATATCAAAGGTGCTATCAGTGTAAACGGTCTGATTTAAAATTAATTAAGTAGATTAATTAAGTAGAAATGTCACTTTTCCCAGTGTTTTGGTTTGATTTTCGAAACAGACACAGGCTCAGCATGGCCAGCCAGACAGTGTATGATTATGTGTCCATGCAAACATTCGGTATGAACAAAGAAGTAGAAAAAATCCCCAAACAGACTTTCTGAAACAGAGTTTGTTTAAGAAATCCAGTGTTTTTTTCTTTACACTTTTCTTGACCACTGTATGGTCAAAAATGTGTGACATTATTTAAACATAAATAATCCTCCCCTCAAAATCCTCTCAAAATACATTTATTAATTAGTGTTATTGGAGCTGGAGAGTGTCATTCATTTTTGTGGAATTTGAACTGGCATGTTGAAAGGAATGCCAACTGGTCGGGTGCTTTGACTTAAAGCTGTTGTAAACTTGGGAGAATTCTGAATGGCCCTGTCATTAGGAGATTGTGAATCCATGCAGGGTTAGGTGTTAGGAGTCGCTCTGGGTGGGTAAGATGGCCCTCCCTCTCATCCATCCCTCAGTGTGATGCTACCTGGCCTGGGTATTTGTTAGTTCATGTAACAGATTTAGTATTCTCCTCCATCATGTTGAGCTGTATAATGATGCTTCATTATTGGAAACTGGTAAAGATGCATACCTTCACCTTCCAATCTTTGTAATATTGTGCAATTGGGTTGGTCCTGGCTAGTTTGTGGAACTGGGTATGACTACATGGGGAGAATAAATTGGGAAATATATCCCAACAAAGACCAAAATATGTTGTAAGCCTTTATCTTTAAAAATGTGACAAAACACAGCCATTTAATTAATTATAAAAATTACGCTTGCATATCTACGTTTTTTGAGTTCTGGATTGTGAGGTTAAAATGTATATGATGCTTCACTGTTGAGCCTTGAGTACTGGCTCACTAAACACAATTGTTGATCAGTCTTTTCAGTTTGAGCCAGGGCAAGACATTACTCCTGTTCCTGCACAATGCCACACTGTTCACAAGACATCCCTTTCATTTTTTCCCTTAATCTTTACAAGGGCAATATTTAGAGGTGGCAGGAGAGTCCTACAGGTCAGCTTGTGTGATCTCTTTCAAAAAGTAAATTGCTCAATGTTTATATATAGACGATAGTTATGTAAACTGCAAGGACTGATCTTCATGTACTGATTTTAATCAGATTATAGCCACGGGTGGAGAACCAATAAAACAATTTAAGATAAGCGAAGACCCTTCATTAATCCCAATTTGCATCATTACATCAGCAAAGTGCACAGTATAAAAATAGAGAAGACAGTAGAATAAAATAAAATAAAACTGTATAACACAACAGTATAGTATAAAAAACGTCCACTACACAAATATTATGTAAATATATGTGTTTGTATATGTGTTTATGAACATATCTTTTGATTTATTGTGGGACTATATCTATTAGCAGTTACTGCCAGTAACCCATTCTGAAACAACTGGGTGTGATAAATAACTGCAAGTACTGACAGTGTTAGCACAAAAAATAAAATAAAAAACACTTTAAAAGTAAAACTCTTCAAACAGTAAATGGCTCAGTGTTCCAATATAGACTTCAGAACCTTTGGCATTTACAGCAGGGAATGATGGTTTATATGGGATCTGAAGGGCAGCATGCACTTCTCCCTTGCAAGAAAACAGGAATCCAGTTTATTCTGCTCTTCAGTGTTTTATTTCTCCTCTTATAACTAAGAAGCTGTGAAGTATAATGGCAGTTATTAACCCTGGAGTAAAATCAGACCATTTCCACCCGTTTTGAGCTTTAACTGGCCAAAATAATTTGCTTTTTTTGTTGAAATGCACCCACCATGCATTGTGCATCTAAGTAATTGCAACATCAAAGATCTGAACCAAAGACCTAGATATCTGTAGTAAAGAAATGTTTCAGTGTATTTTAACAACACATTTAAATATGTTTACATATGAATCCTGCATAAAGGTCTGCAAGTCTTTCTAGCCGGAGTTCCTTTTACTTGTGGTGATTGCTGTCTGATTGGCATCAAATCAACATTCATGACTACAATCAAGCTGTGCTGCTCCGCACGTGGATTACTTATGGTCAATGATGTCAAGGCCAAAAGAAAACAGTTTCAGATTTTAAGCTTTAAGTGCTGTTGAAAACAATCACTGGAAAATAAATAAATCATAAAATAAATAAATTCATCATGTAATCAGAATTAGGTCGATTTGAGTGGACGTCTATGGAGTTATGCTTTTTGCATCAGTCAGGATTTGTACATCCTAAACCCATCCTGATTATTTGTGAGGAGTGATCAGTGTGTCGAGGAAAGAAAGGTCAAAAGTCAGCTTGAAAACACACACACACACACACACACACACACACTCATATACACACACACACAGACACACAAACACACAGACACACACCCACTCTCATATACACACACACACACACACACACACACACACACACACACACACACGCACACATACAGAAAGCTATTGCGTGTCAAATTAAGAGATGATTCAATCATTAATGCCAAGTGGTTTAAAATCAAATGCTTCAATAAACCACTCCTCTGCCAGACTCAACAGAGCACTTCATGGGTAATGCTACAGTTAGAAATTACAGTTTTTTTCTGATTTTTGGATAAATTGCTTTTATAACACTCATAAAATGTAATCAAAGCCCAATAGAAACATGTTCGTATCCAAGTGTTCAGTTCATTCATGCCCACTCATGGCTGAATGTGTTTGGTAATATTTAGCAACTGTGAGGAAGGCTTTTCTCCATCCACGCTCTGCACATTCATGATCCAAAAAATGAATTGTACTGTTAACTATATTCAATTCAGCCGCACACCGAGACATTTTATTAAATGCATGAGATTTATTTTACAGTGAAAGACACATTACTGGCAATTTTACTCCACCCAAACATGAATTTTTCTCAACTAACTGATTAACTGTTAGAGTCACTGTACAGACTTTGTTATAAAATCCAATTCTGTACCAACTGTAATTTATTTGTCTTTCACTGCAAAATAAATTTTAAATAAGTTGAATTGTTACTGTATTTACCTGCTTATACCAAACAAAATGAAAGCACATACCAAAGAAAACGCATGTGCATGAATTACAGTACAGTGTAATATCAGTATTTACACTCTAGCACTGCGGGAGACAGCAGTTCAGTGTAAATTGTAGGTTTTAGGGTTTACACTATAAAAATAGTCATTTTTAGGCATCACAATTTTTTAACAATTTGCAGGTGCTCTTGGAACATAACCCCCACAAATGTTTTATTTTTTAAATTATTATTAATTTATTCATTTTCACTTGTAGCATCTGAACTTAAAGAATGTTGTGATCATTTGTGTGAAGTTATTGACTCAGGGAAGTTTTCCATGAAAGCTCTAGCTGAAAGACAGCTAGGCATGAATAATATTCTGTCCTTGTCTCTGAAAGTGTTGCTTAGAAATGCAAAATTGCTGGAATTATAATGTTTCTGGAACTTTGATCCCCTGATACTTGGAAAATTTAAGTGTATGCAGGAGATCCGGTGTTTGCGTTTGTGTGTGTGTGTGTAAATAAATAAGTAAGTAAATGGTAGTTTATGCCATCAGTGTCTCCAGGTTCTCAGTGGACATAGGGTTCTTTAATTAAATTATGTTGTATTGATATACCATCTGTTACTGTACGCGCACACACACACACACACACACACACACACACACACACACACACACACACACACATACCGATCACAGAAATCCCTCTACAAAGAAAGATATATACACATATGTGTTTGGCGAAAAATTTAGAATTCCATTAGCCAGCGCAGTTAATGTGAAAAACATTATACAGTCTGTGGTTTGTCATGTGTGCCATTTGGTTCATGTACTGAACTTTTTAACATTTGGTCTGTCTGCATGTTTGCTAATGTAAGCAGTAATGTGTTTTAAGTAGTGCTGTCATCCTTCAAAATCTTCATCATCTTTATTCGCATTATTCAGCATTGATTTTTTTGTTTTTGCAAAGCTGGTAGCAGCATTGATTTTATGCATATGTGAGTATGTGATCATGCTCAAGGGAATGACGAACGCTACGAACATACTCTACAAGGGCATTAGTGGCCGTCTGTGTGGACTGATTCTCTTCTGTCCTGCCTCTTGCAACGTTTCACTGTGATATAAAGACAGTGATATAAAAACATACAGCACAAACAGACAAACTCACAAACAGACTTCAAGACACTAAAGCTCAGGTTAGTTAGAAAAAAAAAGATGTGTGTCACTGTTTGTTGTGGTTTAATTAAAATTAATCTGACTCCTGGCCATATGCAGCTGGAAAGAATTAGAGACTACATAATGTTTTCCTGGTTATTGCTTTAGTAGTTTGTGGGAGTGTGTCTGTGTAATTTCACTATTGTTTTATACATGATTTTATACTATTGACAACACTTGATATACCAAAACATCTGGAGAAATAATATAAAATAATAATTATTATTAATAAATAATAATTATTAATAAATAATTATTATTACAACTGCAACAATTAAAACAGTGATGCTAAGAGCAGAGTGTGTGTGTGTGAGTGACTCTGTTTCATCCATCAGAAACTGAATCAGGAGTGAAGCTGCTGGAATACAGCGCATAGAAAAGCTGCTCTACAGACACTACTGCACTCACAACACATATTTCTTATTTTTACACAGCTCATACTGCAATAGTTCATAAATGAATAGCAACCTGTGCATGTTTCACACAACAGCAGCAAACTGTACGAACAGAGAACAGAAAATGACTGTATGGCTGTGGCAATACTAGGTATCAGTCTTCTCATGACAGAACCAGCATTTACACAGTTATGTTTTATTTAATGTTGAGTTCCATCTTTGTTGATTTGATTTACACTCACAAGCTAATTGATGACTTGGCTAAATGACCTTTGTAGTGCAGAAAAAGGAAAGCTTTCTGCAAACTGAAGTATAAACAGCAAAAAGCTGCCTGAAGTATGACTTTCCATTTAGATTCAGGCCACATTTGAAGGTAGTTTCAGATCTGATTCAAAATTGCATTTCTGGATGTTTCGATAAGAAAGTCAGTGCTGCAAGCTTTACGGCTGAAACACAGAGAGGTGAAGATTTTAACATTTAAGACACATATTCTCACTCTTTGCTGTATTTTCACTTTGAGTTTCAGTAAAGATTTAAACCTACAGCCTTTCTGTGAATATTAATAGCAAAGCTTATTAGCCATTTAACTAACCTTCTCCAGTGTCATGTTTTTTCATGTTCTCAGTGCTTAAAAGTGCAACACTGCTGAAAACTATAGCCCCGTTCTTCTTTTAGTTATAGTCATTAAGGAACCTCATAACTAGTGTTTTCATGCTTTGTTACTATGGCAACCAGCTTGGATATGTAAGGAAATGGGACTACGGTCCATATAAATCATGCCAGGCCCTCATATTTTGCCCTGTTGGGCCAAACTGCCGAAACATAATTAAGTGCAAGTTTATTACGTGGTTAAATTAACACTCAAGGGCCAGGGAGGAGTTGAATTAGTATGTAATTAAGGCGTTAAGATTCTTAAAGGTGAGGAACATCCTTGAACCTGTGCACCAGTCATACGTGATTGTTCCTCTTAGTAGTAGCTTCACATAATTTACCATCTTGTTTGAATCAGTAGCGCATGCAGGCAAACGCTCCATGGTTGTCAGTCCCAATCAAGGGCACCTCATGCCCCACGCAGTTCTTGGGTTGCCCCCCGTTCTGTCAAAATCAGACCATGAAAGTCTTGATAATTACTCTGGTTAAACCAAGTCAAGTGGGTTTATTATCATTCCAGCCAAAACTAAATAATGTTCCTCTAAGTACTAAAACAAGACTACACAAGTGCAGGCAGGACAGGACTACACCGAATGCAAAGAGAGCAAGAGAGAGAGGGCAGGAAGCAACAATACAATGTTTAGGGCCAACAACAAAAACAGATATAGAAATAGATAGGTTTGAGAGAATACAGTATTATGAGAAATACTGTATTTTAGCCTCTGATTCATTAAGTGCAAGTGTTTTGGATCAGGGGAAGTGAATGTGTGTGAGGTTTGACATGGAAAACAGGAGGAAACAACTAGCTGACTCCACTGAACAGTCCAATCTGAATCAGCAGTCCAGGACTTCCTATGCACCAATTAGGCACAGATCTGCCTCACCTGAATACTAGGGGCAGGACTTATATATATGTCGTACGGACTTGTGCTCAGTGCGAAGTATAC
>JBBJLR010150711.1:0-15321 GCA_037577145.1 Brachypetersius gabonensis
GCTGAAAGAATTCTGCATTGAGGAGTGGGGCAAACTTTCTTCTGATCGATGTCAGAGACTGGTAAAAGGCTACAAAATGCGTCTCGCTGAAGTTATATCAGCCAAAGGAGGCAACACTAGTTATTAAGGGGTAGGGTGTCCTAACTTTTTCCTACATTGAAATAAACATATTTGTTTATCTTTATTTGATGTTTCACAAAAATTGTTTAATTGCAATGTTTATTAATTGCAAATTGTTTAATTGCAATGTCACTTTTTTCCAGTAATACATAAAATCATGATTGGAAATTGATATGTGAATAGTTCATAATAAAGAGCTGATTATTTAATGGGGTGTACTAATTTTCTCACATGACTGTATACTACGCAAGCTATATTGACTTTCACCTTGATATTTTAGCGCGGATGTATACCGAGCCAAATTGCACTGTAGGGGGCGAGAACAAGGCTTCGAGTCTACTGTGAAACCGGGACGTCACTAGAACGGAAAGACAAGGAGGCTTAGACCCCAGGGCTGTAGGAAGGAATTAGCCTGTATAGAGGGTAGAAAACTTTAAACCAAACCTTTCCTTTCACTTAAGGAAACAAGTAAAGTTAAGCAGTGAACAGTTATGGACACTCATAGAATTGTTCTGTTGAACTGAGTACAAACGGGCTCTGGTTGCTACTCACTAACAAGCAGCGTCGTGTAGCTTCGCCTGGTTCCCAGTGGCCGCCTGCTACCTACTGCAGCTTCAACAGCCAGTACATCATTTTAATTCAATAATGATATCTAGACTTATTTTTATTTCAATTCATAGTCTTTTATGTCCTAGTGGGCTTGCTGTATTTCAAGCAATTCCAAGCTACACTGCTGCCTCTTTATTTCTAAAATACACCACAGTCTTGTTTCAATGTGTAAAGTGCGTATCTGCGCTCAGTGATATCCTGTATGAACTGTTTGGATATATAATTTAAAAATAGAATAATGACTATATGTTTAGGGTGGCTTGATCAATTTTTTTTTGGGGGGGGGCTTCAGAAAAGTAAGTCTCAAAGACTTACTTTTAGTCATTATTTGGGTAGCACAAATATTCTGAATGCCTTCTGCAGGATTCAAATGAGCCATTTAATTCCAAGATTACAGTGAGATTAATCTAGATTTAAAAAAATAATCTATGCCCACCACTTATACACACACACACACACACACACAGTGTGCCTAATATGTCTATTTTTAAACCCCAAATATGCTCCCAAACACTTTAATTACATTACCCTTATAAAAAATGTAAAAGTAAACCCGTATCTGTATCTTAAAATGAAATTAAAGTGTTCTGGGTCATATTTGGGGGCATATTTAGTCTTTAGTTTTACTCGAAATTTTTAAAGCTACAACAACGCGTTTTTTTATATATATATATGCAAGTGCTCTTGGAACATGACCCCCGTGATGAGCACAGTTCCCACAGGATCTCCGGTTTCGCGGGGGATTACTGTACATATATAAACAGCGGGGAAAATAAATATTTGACACCTCAGCATTTTTATCAGTAAGGGGATTTCTAAGTGGGCTATTGACACAAAATGTCCACCAGATGTTGCCATCAAGCCAAATATTTAATTCATACAAAGACGTCAGAACATTTAAGTATACAAGTCATAATAAATAAAGTGACATGACACAGAGAACAAGTATTGAACACACTTTATTTAATACTTTGTAGAAAAGCCTTTGTTGGTGATTACAGCTTCTAGATGCTTCTTGTATGGAGAGACCAGTCGTCTGCATCGCTCAGGAGACACAGGCTTTTTGGTCAGCAATGGAGTCTTGAGTGGTGAGTGCGCATGGATGCCATGGCATTGCTTATAGTTTTCTTTGAAACAACAGTACTTGCTGATGCAAGGTCTTCCTGAAGTTCTGCCGGAGTGGTTCTTGGCTCTTGGAGAACTCCTGATTATTCTTTGGACTCCTCGGACAGGGATCTTACGTGGAGCACCTGATGGTGGCCGGTTTATGGTGAACTGATGCTCTTTCCATTTCCAGATAATGGTCCCCACAGTGCTCACAGGAATATTCACCATTCTGGAAACGCGCCTATAACCGTTCCCATCAGAATGCTTTTCAACGATAAGATCACGAAGATCTTGGGAGAGTTCTTTGCTCTTACCCTTCATGAAGTCGTGTGCCTCCTGGGTAATGAGAAGCCTTTATAGGTCATCATCAATTAGGACTAAAGCAGCTGATATCAATTAGTACTGATAGGGGGCAGAGTTTCTCTCTCAATACTGACAGATTTCAAGTGATCTGGCTTTCTGTGCCATTTTGCACCTTGTTATCTTCATGTGTTCAATACTTATTCCCTGTGTCATGTCACTTTCTTTATTATGACTCAACTTGTATACTTAAATGTTCTGATGTCTTTGTATGAACTGAATATTTGGCTTGATGGCAATCTTAGAAATCCCCTTACTGATAAAAATGCTGATGTGTCAAATACTTATTTTCCCCGCTGTACATATGTGTGTAAATATATTTAGGGGTTGACTTTTTTTTTTGCTGTAGTACTGTAATGCGTATCTCCATGAATTAACTGGTACGCACCAAAAATGTAATTTTTTCTGTGTCTTAGCCATTGCCGGGGTGGGTAGTGTGGCGGGGGGCGGTGTGTGCGCACCGGGCTCTGGGGGGCAGGAGTGGTTCTGGGGGGTTTATGCGCACAGTATGAAGTCACAAATTAGGTGCGCATTTGTGCTGTGAAGGTTGGTTTTGTGTACCACTGACGTCTATTCGTAATTGCCTACCACTTATGTCAATCCCTGTATATATATACAGGGAGAGATAGAGAGAGAGAAAGGCTTTAAAAATCTTACAATATACACCTGGTGGAGTGCCTTCTAAAATTACCTTAGGAGGTAACCATAGCCTACAGACAGGAGCAGATGTCGTCAGGTGGTGCACAACCATGTTTCGACCCTCAACCACAAAACTCTTCACTTGGTGTGCCGGCAGTGGTGGCCAAGCCGCTGCCCATCTGCTTCTGATATCCTGCCTACTCCACATCATGCCTCCTCGCCAATCTTACGAGCTGCTTGATTCTTTGTCCTTTCATCGAGGCCGAGCGCTGACAATAGCCGCTATAATGATTTAGTCTGGAAACCTATACAGCCAACATCCAAAGGGAACAGCCATGCCTCCCATCCCCTTTTCCTTACACTCCTGATCTAGAGGCTAATACTTTAAGGCCTTCCTCTTATGTGCCTCTTCACATCCATCCTCTCAGGCACTGTCAGCTCAACAAGGATTATTTTCCTGTGTTCTGTTGACAAGAACACAATATCTGGGCAGAGGGATGTATGCACCACCTCCGAGAACTGTGGCCTCCTCCCCACATCAACTCTCATCTCCCAGGACCTGGCATGTTGCAGAGGGCTGGTCTTTGTTTGTGTGGTTGAGAATGGCCTGGCTCCCTCCTTGATAAAAGTAATTGCCTTCCTCAGTTCCAAAGTGGCAGGTCTCTTCTTGCGCCTTTCCTGCTCCCGTGTATCAGCAAGAGATAGGAGGGCCTTGTCATGGCGTCAGCTATGCCATCCCTGGGCTAGGGCTATTTTGCACCCTGATTATATGTGTGACAATGTCCCTTTTTGACCACATGTGTGCAGATGTAATGTAATGGAGTAGGGCGAGTGTCATACCCAGACTGCATGAGGAAGGAAATATGGTAGGTCTCCAGGCACCACAGCTGTGCCCATGAGATCTTGCATTTTGCCCAAGGCAACCCTTGTTCCACTGCTCTTCCCCTTCCTCCCCATGAGCCAAAGCAGTGTATTCATAAACAGTTTGTGTAAATTTGTGTTATCTTTTAGAGTCTGGTCCGACAGAGCATCTCTGTGGCTAATCTCTTCTCTGTACGTTTTTCTAGAAAGGATTTCACTCATCACAATTCTGAGTTAATGTTTATAGTTATGGTTGAATTAAGCAGGATTGTTTACAATAAGTATACACACACTTCTCTTTCTGTATAAAATGCAGAATGCTGTAGTAGTACAGCATTTCCAGGAACACCTTCCTGAGGTACGTATTTTATGCTTGTTTGTTTATTTTTACACATCATAAAAAGTTCCTGTTTTGGCTGAAATCACAGCCAACATGTCTTGTAGCCAGCTATGTTGTTTCGAGATTCAATCATGGATTTTCAGTCATATTCAATAATAACCTGGGGACAGCGAAGGCAAAAACCTTGATCTTTCATCTCTTGGAGTAGTTCAAGGCTGGTTTTGATGTACGTTTTGCCAAATTGTCTTCGTGTAACTATATTCTTCTCCAGTTTCTTCGTTGACTGTGGGATATTTACTTCCAGGATTTATTGATATTAAATTGAATCCTTTTTTTTTATATCTGCCTTCATGCTCCACAGCTTAGAAGCTGTTTTTTATTGAACAGTTTCTCTTTTGGTGCCTGGAGCCAAAGTTACATTTTGTGTTTCATCAGACCATGGCTTCTGATTCCAAATGTCTCTGGCATGGACTATTATGATATGTTAGCAGAAGGAGCGGAGTGTGAAGGGTATCAGATAAAATCAATATATTAGTTGATGTTTATAGTTGTGTTATTAAGGTTGTATAACCAGTTCTTAGAGCAAAGGTAGGCTTTATGATTTTATGAGTCATTATTTTCTGCACACCCTATATTCTGTTTATCTGGATATTATCTTTCTGTTTGAGAATGAAGAACATAAGTGAAAACTGGCACTTCTCCAGGGAGTTAAAATGATGATAATACTGTTTATAGAGGTTTCTGATGTAAAGGGGACCCATGAACTTAATCCAGTAAGATAATGGGAATGATGCTTTGAAGGTATAAGAATCCTCTGCGAAGGATATGCTTTTGAGAACTTCACCTGGGACTGATCCATGGTGAACATTCTCCTCTGCATGTGGAATAAAGTCTTTGTTTATAGTCTCTGTTTTTATTGTCATTGTGGAGGATTTGTCTACACCTGATTTGAAGACCCAATGAATTAAGCAAAATCTGGGACCTTATGAAAAGTAACACTAGTGGACCCGGCAGAAATTATGCCCAAACCTTTCCATGTGCCATTGTCACGTCCAGGCTATGCACGTTCAGGAGAGAGGAGGCACAGACGCAGATTTCTGTGATGTTAGTGATTATTTTAAACATAAAGCAAAGAGGCATGAGGGCCAAACTCAGAACAAAGCCAAACTGCTAAACAGACACAATTCAAGATAAGGGGCCTGTACTACGAAACGCATTTAACTAACTGACTTAACTTGAGGGTAAATTGTGAGCTCACGCTTGACTAATCGAGGTTGTCCCAGGTAGCGCTAATCAGTCAGAGTGAACTCATCTTGGTCTGTGCGTGGGGTGCGTTCAACAGCACAAACAACGTTTCGAATCACGCTGCGATCATGTATGATCATCATGCAGAACTATGAGGAGCAAAAATCAGTGCTGCAGTGCAAGTCCAACACCTCAGCAGCCAACAAAGACTCGCAGGCATGTTGGCACTGTCTGACTGAGTAAATGCATAAGTATATATGCATTGTCTTGTCTTCTTAGTTGAGTCACATGCCACTATTAGTTAATTTAATACCCTCTAAAGTGCAATAACTGGGAGCTTACTCCGTATGTAATCCTGTGTTAACAATAACTGTATTAACATAACAGATGCAATAGCACTGGGAAGCATTCAGTCCAACGCGGATGTTTTCTGAGAACCAAACTTTCCACAATATGCGGAAATCCCCACAATAACGCAAACTACAAGATATCCTCCACCATTTTTTCCTTTTTTGTGGCTATATATATATATATATATATATATATTTATATATATATTAGAGCTGAATTTAATGTACTAATTTTGTAACTAATATGAACGCAAATTCAGCTACATTTCCATATAAAATATAACTATAAATATGTGCCCTGTCTAAACTGGGTAGAGAGAGAATTATTTAACGTTTCTTTTGTGTACAAGTCTTTGTTTTGGCTGCCGCACGCTGCTGATGCTAATGCGCGCAGCTAATGCTAACTGTTAATGCTAACATTTTTTAAGCATTTCTCCCCTGGGATCAATCAAGTTTTCTGATTCTAAATATTTATTTCTCCTTGCTTCTCCTTGAAGCGTCTGTGGCACTCCAGACCGGAATCTCTCGCGTGGATCGTCTCAGTGATTCTCGTTTTTCCATTTTGTCTTTACAGCCTTGCATTTTTATTACTGTAAATTAATTTAAAAGAGGTGGATACAGGTTTACCTTTACATTTTCTTTAAGGGTAATGCCTTAAACTTAGTTTGAAATGAAATTAAAATGTTCTGGGAGCATATTTGGGGCATATTTAGAGTTTACATTATAAAAATAGGCATTTTTAGGCTTTTTGTCTTACCAAAACAACACAGTTTTTCACTACACGCGGGTGCTCTTGGAATGTAACCACCACGAAAAGTGGAGGATTACTGTAATATGTGTACTCATTATGAGAGATGTAGTGTATCTAGGCTCCCGTTAATAGCGTTTTACAGTCAGTAAGAAAAAGGTTGGCATGAAGGCTACAGGTGGAGGGTCTCCTGAAGATTTCATGTCTGCAGAGGAGTTGGCATTGGCCAACAATAGATGGAGACACATTATGGAGGGTTAGAGGGAGGCGTCCAGTCGGACCCAGGTGGCAGGACTGTCCACCCTTTGTGTGCAGGTAAATATCACAGTCACTCTGTACAGTGTTTATATTTGTCTAGTCATGGCATTCCATTTCCTGTGTTGTGTTGAGTAGAGAGGAAGAATATTGAGCTGCTCCGCCTGCAGCGCCCAAGACCTCCTGTGACCCTGAGGTACAGGTGAGTGTGCAAATGAAGCGTGAAATATGCTGATGCCAAATGTACTCCTTGAGTTTTCAGGAGGATGTGGGTGATGAAACACTGACTGCTGATTCTCCTTTTTTGTCTATGTAGGCTGGAGCAGACAATGTGCGCAGCCTGTACAAGCGCATGCTCGAGCTTGACTGTGATAACAACAAAAAATAAAAAAACTAAAGCTTGAAATGGAGAAGCTCGAGCATGTAAAGAAGGTATTGCCATTTGTTCACCAGTCTTTCATCGATATGTGTGTGCATTATGGAATTTTCACTTTCCATTTGTAGGAACGTGTGAGGACTGACACAGACAGACCAGGAGGGCAGCGATCCGGCTCCACGGATCTACCCAATCCTACCCAATCCAATGACTAATTAGACCCAGATCCACTTCACCTGAGTACTAGGGGCTGGGAGTATATATAGAACATGCAGACTAGACCTCATTGCGAAGTATACTCTTTCGGTAGAGGTTCTTAGCCCTATTTCTAGTCTCCCTGTTTGCACTTGTGCTTTCTTTGGTGTTTTGGATTTTGTTGTGACCTGTTTTCTGGACTGGACTACCCTTTTGCTCATGCGGACTTTTTTCAGTAAAAGCTTAAGTTTATTTCTCTACTCTGCGTTTGGGTTCCTTGTTTGGACTAACCTTACAGAACGGGAGCAAATAAGCAAAGACATGACAAAGCTTCAGTGTGTTCAAAGTCTGTATCTTTTTTTATTAAGTGAAAAACGGCTGTATGATGGCCTCTCACAGCACACCCTCTGGGGTGGTCGAGGGTCAAAGAGTCAACAACACTGGAGGGCACAGGCATCAGGACTGGGGTCTTTTCCCTTCTGATGGTGGCAATGTTAGGTAGAACCACACATGCTGACACCACCTGACAGGCCCTCTCAGGCTGTCAAAACTGCCTTCAAGATTTCAAAAGTCGTTTCAATCCTGACCCTCGTCTTGGCATGAGCTGGTGATGAAGTCATCTAAGGACTGAAAGTCATTCGCTCATTCTGCTATTGTAACATCAAAGTCATGTTCCTATAAGACAATCCTAGGCTAACAAAGTACAAATTCAGCCAAAATATTGTCACCAAGATAAAAATTACAATAAAGATTCTGCCAGTCTCTAAAACCCTCACCCTCCAGAGAGAGCCAATCACAATTCAGGTGCAGAGGTCCCGCGGATCTTCCAGCTGCGGAGAAGTGGTGTGTGGAGAAGGGTGGGCTTGTGGAGGGTGGGCTTACGCTAAACCGAGACCAAAGTAAGAACATATTCTGGTCGGAGCATGATTGAGATTCATCCCATATATGCTCTTTACCAATGAAAAGTGTAGGGTGTTTCATTGCTTAATTTGCTTAGTACCACCTGATCATTGTGCCCAGTGTAGGCCCAACTGCTTCTCATATAGATACGTCATCACCTATGGAAAACAGAGGGCGTTTACTTTACTTCATTTGCTTATCCCACCCGTTAGTTTCAACCAAAAATAACAGATTTGGTCATTTTCTGATTCATATTTCATTTTCTGGACATTCTGAGGTCATTTTACACTCTTGAGTTACGGCCATCTTCTCTTCTGAGGGCCTGTGTTAAAAAGAAAAAACTGGGACCTAGCAGAAACTCGCCCCCATCACCCCCCGCCCCCTCTGGTTTTCTGGACATGCGCTTTATCTGAGTTATGGCCCTTCTAGTCCTCTTGGGGACTTTCCTCCTAGGCATCCTTACACAGGCCCCAGCCCTCCCATTCAGAAAGTCTTGAACTCAAGTAAACTGCGCATCTCGTAGTCCACTCGAGTTCAGCTCTGCACCTGGCAAGGGGTTCCACCTCCCCGGTGCAGCTTCTGAGGGAGACAACTGAGGGAGTTTACATTCTGCATGTACAGGGGC
The DNA here is from genome assembly GCA_037577145.1 of Brachypetersius gabonensis. NCBI lineage: Eukaryota > Metazoa > Chordata > Actinopteri > Characiformes > Alestidae > Brachypetersius > Brachypetersius gabonensis. The sequence continues at coordinate 8,731 of JBBJLR010150711.1, forward strand.
AGACATGAGTTTAAACTTTAACTGTGGAGGATATCTACATTAAAACCTATATAATTATGCCAAGCCAGTCACCATTGATCAGTAAAATACCTTTTCAAGGTCAGGCACTGATGGTGGATGAGAAGGCCGTGCTCACAATTTCCGTTCCAGTTAATCCCGAATGTGTTTGATGGGGTTGAGGTCAGAGATCTGTGCGGACCACTCAAGTTCTTCCTCACTGAGCTCATCCAACCATGAGCGCCAGAACCATTATAGCAGGAGTGGGACGCGTCTCCTTCACTTTTTCTCCAGCCTCCTCACTAGTAATAACAGCACTGGTCAACATGTGAAAACTGAATCAGGTTCAAACCAGAAGACTTGTAGTTCCGGTCCTTCACTTAGAATTAAGGAGTGAAAGAACTAATGTGAAAGGCTTTCGTAGGATGAAGAGAATAATATTTTTACTGCTAACAAAAAAAAAACCTTTGTCTGGTCCTCAGCTTTGGCCCCACAAGGTTACAATGGACAGAAGGCAGCGTAAGTAAGGGTGTTTTCACACTTGGTCCGTTTCAGCCCTTAAAGTGAAATCAGATCGATTAGTCAGCGTGTATGTGAACACGTCAAATGAACTCAGACCCCTCTGAAACTTGCTTTGAGTCCAGTTTGCTTTGAATAAAGGGACTTGTTAAGATCAAGTTTCTCTACCAAGCTGCTCAGACTCAAGGCTTTCTTGCTCTCCATTAGGTGAAGAACGATAGTAGCAGTATTTGTGGAATTTAGTAGAGCTTTTAATCGTCTACTCTTATGAGGGAAAAAATCCCAAGAATGGTGAATGTGAAAAAAACAGCGGTGGCAGGTTGGATAAGGCACTTAAAGTGTGAACAGAAAAAGAACCGAGACCCCATCTGAGCTGAAGTAGAGCAGAAAGAGAACCGAGTCCCCTTTCAAATGAACTCACACTGTGAACAGAAAAGAGTTCCGTTTCTGCTGGTCCACTTTTTAGACCACTTCTAGAGGACTGAGTTCGGTTCCTTTAAAGAGGTCTATGTGTGAAAACACCCTAAGTGAGTCAGTCCAAATAAATACAAGGCATACATTAAATTACTGATAGCCTTGTGTTCGTACTACCTCAAGTGTTCAAACACACACGTCCAGATGTCTCCCAGGCCAAGCAGACACTAAAGATAATGAGTGGAGGATGTTAACTATTAACTATTAATATTCTTATCAACCCCAACATTGTTTTCACTATGCCCTTGTGATTAATGAAGCATAACTCATAAAGTCATTTTGGTTTCTAAAATTTTATTTTACCTCTTTTTAAAAAGAATTTAAAATCGGATTGTGCCACTTTGTTTGACGTGATAAATCCGAAAGCACGTCTCTTTAATAGTTTTAAAAGAACCCGGACATTGAGCTGCTTCAGTTGTGCCTGTGACCTATGGGATCATAAGACACGCACTTGATTATTCACCGGATTAGGTGATTTTTCTTAGTAACTCGACAGCGCAGCGCCACAAACACCAGCAAAAAAACCCCAAACTTAATATGTAATACATTTCCGAGATGTTTCAGATATTTATGTTTTTATTTAGTAAAGGGAGTCAGATAATAATAAGTTTGACTTCATAGGAATTCAATATTTGTTCATTTACTATATTTCTATACTTGAATTTTTTTCTATTGTCCTATTGTCGTTAATTCTCTCTTGTTGCACTAAATAAAGACACATTGGGATAAATAAGTTCTTTCTTATCTCTTTCTTATTTTTATTTCTCATCTCTACGATCTTTACAGCCATATCTGAGTGATAAAAATCAACCTAGGTGGCAATGTGTGTTTAAATCATGTCTACAGGGCCACTGAACGAAATAAACGAATAATTTGGAAAAGATTAATTCATTTTACATTCAGAGATCCTTTCAACTATACATAGAATATGTGTTTATGCTTCCAACTTGTGGACACAGTTTGGGAAGGGCCTTTTTTTATTTCAGCATGACTGTGCCCCGGTGCACAAGGCAAGGTCCGTAAAGATCTCAGAATAGTTCGATGTAGAATAATTCCATATTACGGTCTATTTGAGTGCAATGTCACTGAAGTCCCTGTTGGCGTAATGGTAAGGCGTCCATTTAGGGTAATTTTGTACTGATGGACGCAGTCCTCTCGTACGGGCAATCGATCAGTTAATCATTATTAATACACTGTTAGCATAAAACAATGAATATGTAAAAGTGTCCTCAAATAATTTCTGTACTGACAATCAGTAAGACATGAATCATTTAACATTCAAAGATCCGATTCAAGAGAACCGAGTCAGTGAAAAGATCCGAACTCCCTAGCCCTATTTGGGGTTTGTATTCAAAAGCTTGGGGCTCTTCCCCCTCTGTCCTTTTGGGGGCGCTCACAGTGGGCTGGGTTTAAGGACATGCAGAGAAAGCTGCCGGAATAAGGCTGAAACGCTAGCAATGGTTTCATCTGCATCACCTGGGCTGGTTTACAGCAGGACCAGCAGTAGCGGGAAGAAGCTGGAGAGTGTCTGAAGGAGCCTGGCTGGAGTTGATCTGGAGGCTAGTTGCAGATCTAACAGTGTAGCACTGCAGTCCTACACAACAGAGGCTAGGGCTTAGCCATGAGCAATCAGCCACAGCATTTCAGAACATGACCATCAAATGTAAGTATTGGATCACAGCCCTGTTTCGTGTGTGTCATATTTATGTAGAGAAAAAGCAGAAGCTGAAACTCAGCATGGCGTGTTCATGCACAGTCGTACATATGGGCTGTGTTTCATCGCCCCTACAGAACGTGCATCAGCCCTTCACCACTTTTGTAAAAATTACTTTTATTGTTTAATATTACTACTGATTCTCTACTAAGTGCATTACCTTACTCCAAACTACCATTTGTGTCGGTAGATCTTACTTAACTATGTTGCTTATATATAGTATATACACCCAGCATTTCTGTAAATAGCGGAGTGTATTTTCACATTGAATTTCTTTTTTTTTCTAGACTGAAAGAATATATATATTATTCTTGTCTTTGGGCGTCTTTGTAATTATTGCGTACGCAGTTTCCTCCGGGATTAGTAATGTTTACTGATTCTGATTCTGATGCCTGGGCTTCAGTGCAGATGGTGGTTGTCCTCCGTCACTGGTCATGGATGATTACGTTGCTGAGAACTTCAGAAAGCTCTTTCACCCTCATTGCTAGTCGTCGATGCGTTTGTATTTCTGCAGCATTAATATGTATGTTATATGATGCATGTATATTTTAATGTTATAACGTGTTTGATTCATAAATATGTATATTTGAATAGATTTTAAATATGTATTTATATAATGCATGTGTATATTTGAAGATTATCGGAGTCGAGGAGTCAGATTCTTCTCACATTCCAGGCTTCAAGGTCCCTGCTTCCTCACTTATCTCCTTGCATAATAGGTCTTTCATGTCTAGGCTGCACTCAACTACCTCGCTACTTTGTATTTGTTGAGCTAGATTAAGCTCTTTATTTTAAAAATGTATTTCCAGTACTTTTGTACCTCTTTGAGTTTCACTGTTGTAACTTTGTTGTAAGTCTCTCTGGATGAGAGTGTCTGCTACATGACTAAATGTAAAGACGATGATGCAGATTATGCAGGAAATCAGTTTGGCAATAGTTTGTAGCAATAGTTTCCACTGAGACACCACACTATTTTCTGTATAATATGCCCAATTTTATAATCTAGAACACTTCATATGTTCTATGCTTTCTTGTAATAGTCTACAATACATGTTAAGAGCACGTAGTGATTTTAAATGATACTGTAATAAATATCTTATAAACATCCCTGCAGTTCTATCATAGCTTTTCAAGAAGGCTGCTGTTGTGCAGATGGTGCAGATTGTAGTGAAAGTTGGCTGGTGCTGGTGGAGATGATCTGAAAGCGAGTGGTGCTGATGGTTGTGGACGGTGTCAGAGATTGTGTCTCAGAATGCACAGATGCATCACAACATTAAACTTACTGACAGGTGAAGTGGATAACATTGATTATCTTGTTTCAGTGACATACATTTGGCAGCAAGTGAACAATTACCTTCTGTTCTTGAAGTTAATGTGCTGAGAGCAGAACAAATGGGAGATAGAGCTGAGCAAATTTGGCCTGTTGAACCATTGAAGGCTCACTGATGTGCATGAGGAGCAATGGCTAGCCTTTGACAGATTAACATTCTATTCCTTATGTTTATTTACACAGTAGTTCTGCTCCTTATTAGGACTTTCATCTGAAACGTACCATTCACATACAGTTCTCTTACAGTTTCAGCACATACAGCTGTCGTCCCATGTTCATTTCTCTGCTTTGAGCGCTAGTCCACACTTACAGAGGAGCTGCTGTAACACAAATTGCTAAAAGGTTAATTCTGACTATGATAGAAAGGTTTCAGAACACACATTACATCGCATCTAATTGCACACAAGGCTGCATTGCTGCACACTGGTCAGAGTGCCCATTCTGACCCCAGTTCACCACTAAAAGCACTTACAGTGAATATGTGAGCATCGGAACTGGAATAGGGAGCAGTGGAAGAAGATAGCCTGGTCTGGTGAAACACATTTTCTTGTATATCATGTGGATGGAGGTACGTGTGAGTCACTTACTTGCAGGGAACACACTACCACCCTTCTAAACGTTGTTGCAGACCAAATATACTCCTTCATGAAACCAGTATTCCCTAATGGCAGGCCTTTTTCAGCAGGATAATACATTCACAGTATTTAGCAGACGCTCTAATCCAGAGTGACGTACATCTGTGCTCAGGTATGCCATATCTGTTCTTCAACCTGAAATGTTACACTTAAATCAACATCTGCGATTCAACCAAATTAATGCCAGCTAGGTTATACACCTAAAACTACTCCTGTCGAAGAACAGTCAGAGATTAAGGCAAAAGTAAATAAGGTTTGGAGTGCAAGTGTGTAAAGGTTTTATGTTTTTTAACAATGCATGTAGGAAAGAAGAAAAGAATAAGCAAAAACAAGAGGCCTCTGGGATGTGCTGAACAAAGTAGGCCAATCCATGGCTCCCTTACTACACACCCTGCAGGAATTTAAGAATCTGTTGCTAAAGTCTGGGTGTCAGAGACCACAGAAGACATTCAGAGGTCTTGTGGGATCCATGTGATCAGATTTGTTTTGGTGGCTGGTTGGATTAATATTAATAGCTGATTGTTGTGGATGCCGAAGTGGATTGTAGATGATGTTAATAGTTGACTGTGGATGAAACTGATATAGAATGCGATAAAATGTTAATGGTGCCAATGTGCACTGATGGTAAATGTGGATGGTTATAAATTACACCTCCATCATATGTTGCATGTACACTGTACATGTAGTACTGTAGGGTCTGAGCTGAGTTCTGCAGGGAGGTACGTCTCCAGATACAGATTTTGGGGTCGTTGGAGAGGGGCCTGGCACTAAGCCTGCTAGTGGTGATTGCCCCTATAAACGAATCAGCTTGGTACATAGCGGCACCATGTTCACTTCAAATCACACTGGCCAGCATTTTTGATTTAACTGAAGTTTAGTTGTATGTCAGAAAGACTTTTTCTTTGATCCCATTGCTTATAAAGATGAGGTAGTGTTTCATCCACTTATTATTTATCCTCATAAACGTATCTGCAAAATGCAGGATACATTGATTTTGCTAAGTAACCATAATGATATTTGTGTAAAATGTACTTTTAGGGGCATTTATGTGTGTTTTCTGTCATTTTTGTCTTGTCAGGTGCTGAATGTTCTCTTTAAATTTTTGCTGATGGCTTGGCATTGCGTGCTGTGATGCTGTGCTGGAGGATGGCAAAGAGACCCAGCCATGGAGGGACGCATGCCCAGATTTGCCCCCATCTTTATTCTATTGGCATTGTCAGGATTCGTACTACTCATACGAAACATAACCTCACTGGAAGTGAGTACAGATTTTAGAACTTTCAGAGAACAGAGTGTACACACAGGTCTAAATTTAGACCATTGGCTGTGGTTGGTCCTAAAAGCCACGCAAGTCTTTTGTAAAGCAACTTAGTTTTAAGTGGTTTCTGAAACTCAAAAGTGTCTTGAGCAATTCCTCTAAGAACTGTACCATAAGTCACAACAGTATTGCAGTACCTCCAGACTGGTAATTAATTTTATTCTGTGTTAGGGACTGTCTTACTAAAACATTTAAATATATATTCTCTCTCTTAGCTGCTACATTCACTTGATTCACTGTGACACTTTTCATTCCTGAAATGCACAAGCTCTTTTGACTTGCCCCCAAATAGATCAGAATCGCATTAATCTAATGATGCCTCTGGGTCGAGAGTGCTATTGTGCTATCGACTTTTTTTCAGAGAAAAAGGTATACTGGGGACAAGTCTAACATCAAGCAGGCTATATAATTCTGAAAAAAGGAAGAGGATCTAAGGCCCGTCACTAACCAGAAATAATAGCAATGTAATAGTAGTTTAGGGCTGCAACTATCGAATATTTTTGGAATTACTCGATTAATTGAGTAAACGGATAAATCATACTTTTGTGTTTTTAAACAACTATATCAATAGTGGGTTATGCAACATGAAAGGCCTCTAAAATGA
>JBBJLR010150730.1:5123-15321 GCA_037577145.1 Brachypetersius gabonensis
GCCAATTTATCACCATGTACCACTACTTCACTCTATTTATCATAACTAACACACCATACACATGCATACAGACATAAACAACCACACATACACGTAAACTCACACTGGGCAAACAGTGCTTAAAATTTACAGATATGTTTATGAGGAAACAACCTAATGAACTAAATATAAACAGTTAAATATCACCTTCTTTAGAATGTGCTGGCACAAATATCAAGGCTTCATCACTGCACAGCAAATTTGCTGTAGAACTGCAGCAATGAGAGCCATGTTGCATGGCTTTGGTGTGCAAATGCTCAGCATTCTCTACAAAACAACAAACCTGTGTGTGTGTGTGTGTGTGTGTGTGTGTGTGTGTGTGTGTGTGTGAGAGTGAGTGAGTGTTTGTGTGTGTGTGTTTGGGGTGGATTCATTTTCAGACACATTAATAAAATATGGTCACAGGCCAGGTGCACATTGCATCTGTTTAAGTGTGCCTGGGGGCATCTTTGCTCTCCCCGTTCTGCACACTATGGGTTGGAGGCTACCATCTGCTATGCACACACACACAGGTGCACAGAATAGGCAATCCACTTATAAACAACTGCACGCACATTCACTTCAACATTGAAAGAAACAAACAAAAAAAATCACTATCAGTTAGCTACACACCTGCCCCCCCCACACAATTCTTTCATCTGAGATAAATCATCCAGCTTAGTTACCAGAGCTCATTCTCTCCCTTTCTGTTGTCTCATGCCTGCACACACACACATACACACATTCCATATACAACATTCATCATAAATAAAAACTTCATACATGTTCAATTAAGCTCCTAATAAACTAATAAACTAAGGGTGGCGGTAGCTCAGTAGGGTGGCGGTAGCTCAGTGGGCAGGATACTTGCCTCCGGACCAAGAGGTCATGGGTTCGAATCCTACCTTCAGCACCACCACTGGGTCCCTAAGCAAGACCCTTAACCCTAAGTTGCTCCAGGGAGACTGTCCCCTGTAGTTATGGAATGGAAGTCGCTTTGGATAAAAAGCGTCTGATAAATGCCGTAAATGTAAATTAAAAGAGATCAGCCGTGACACTGAAATATGGTCAGCGAAAGCGTGTCTGAGTAAATCAGACACGCTTATCATAAAACGTTGCTAGATGACAGCACTTTTCTGTCTAAAAACTTAACACAGCTTTGTGTATCATGTAAGCTGTACCTTAGATAAGCAATCAGTTATTTCACTCACTCACACACCCACACACACACAAATACACACATATACACTTTTTCTTACCTTTCTCTTTGATTATCTTCTTCGTGTTAATGCTAGTCTCTCGTTCTTCAATCTCTCCATCTGTTGGATTCAGCACTACACATAAGTTGTGTGGTTGTGCATTTATGTATGTGTGTACAGTGAGTGTGTTGGAATCTACATACAACATCATTAAGAAATGCACCAGGTGGAACAATTAACTGTTTCTAAGTAATAGCTTGATAGTGGAAAAAATCATATACACTGGTAAATTGCAACTTAGCCCAGTAACTCTAGTTTCACAAGAAAAAAACTTGAAAAATTGCAACGCAGCAGTGTGATAATGTGGACTGGATAACCAAAAAAAGCTACATTTTGTGTGTATACTGTAGACTCCCCAAGCTGTTAAGGTAATTTGATTTGTTTGCATTCATCCACAAGTGCTGGTCCAAATAGGCCAGGAACTAGATTAGATGATTAGTTTTGGATCACAGAGATCACTCTTTATATCCTTCTAGCCAACACTTAGTATTGGGTATGAGTGTCCTCTTCTTATTATACATTCTGTGTGTACACAGTTACCCATGTACCTAGCTGAATTTACTAATTAGATATGGTGTCTTTATTGTTTTGTAATGTGCATGTGTTTGTGTGTGTGTGTGTGTGTGTGTGTGTTTGTGTGTGTTTGTGTGTGTGTGTGTGTGTGTATGTGCACTCACCCATATGTTTGGGACTTAGTGGGTGTGGGTTCGGGGAACTGGACGCACTACTGCTAACATGAGAAGATGACTGTGAGCCGGGACGAGGGGCCTCCTCCAAAGATGGAGCCGGAGATGGACTGTCTTGCACACACTCCTGACGAACAGATGCAAGGACACACAAAAATGATTTAGGTGACTACTGTTATCTAGGATCCTTCCAATGTAAATCTATGTTTATGGTACATGAAATAAGAAAGGTTGTAGGTACTTTCTGGGCTCTTCTTTAAATACAAAAAGAAAAAAATGTGTAACTAGGGGGTCTCCCTTCCTCTACGAGACACATACCAAGTTTACCATTTTAAGATTTGAGATTGTAAAACCTAGAGGTTTGCAATTTTCTATTTTTCAACAATTCGGTATCACATACTCTGCATGGACCACATGCAATATATTTCTGATTGTTTCTCTTCCACGGATTAGAATAAAAGTTCATGTAAACATGTTAAACACAATGTCACAGTAGTTTTGTTCTCTCTGTTACTCTAACAGTGCTATGAAACAAAACCAAAAGGGATTCACGCTTTTTGTATTATAGTCTTTTTATTGTTATTATTTAAACAATTTAACTAGTGTAAAAAAGGAGAAAACAGAAAAATTCTGGAACAAACATAACAGAACCATACCCAACCTATCAGCCCTATAATACTAAAAAATAGAGAGGAAAATAATTAAATAAATGATAAGATAAATAAACAAACTGAAATAAATACATAGAGGTTTGCCTTAAACAAATATCAGGTTACACGCCTGGTATTATATACCACAGCCATAATAATTATGTGGTGATTTTGGAAGCTGCCATACTTTCAACAAAAGATATAAAGGGTTACCAGGTAGCATAGAACTTCCCAACAGATCCACCAACAGTATGTCTAATAAAAATTTTCGAAAGAGGCTAATAAGGTCATAAAGGGATCCTATTCCAGTTTTTGGCCAAGTATCTTAGGCCTCGTCAATCAGCAATGGGGTGAACATATGAATTTTCATCGCTGGTGCACCAAGTGTCAGCTCAGTAAGGTTTAGGGAATGTTTGAACTGGTTCCAGATCTTAACAGAATGTACAACAATTTGATTAGAGGTGTAGATTGGAATGGACTAGCAGAAGGATCACTTAGAGCATACTAGGGCTAATGGGGAAGCATTGTAAATAGATGTTTGCTCCAATACAGTACAACTGGGGTTATCAATGCCTCTTCTTACCCAAATCGAACCACCCTAGGTGAGAATGGGTGGGAAATATTTTTCATTAAACCCCAACAAACAGCTTTTTATAACTGACCCGAGCTTTAGTATACAGCAACTCTCTAGTATTTGTCGACCAGTAATAATATATAAAATTCAGAAGTGGCATGCCTCCCATTGAACACAGAAGCTGTAATAAACTCTTACCTACCCTTGGTTTCTTGTTATTACAAGTGAAAGTTGATATCTTACTATTTAATTATCATGAAGGAGGGCCAGCAGTTACACCAGTGTAGCATGGAGGATGAACCCAATCGTGGAGTGACACGAGTGAGTTTGTAGTTTACACGCTTTTATCTGATTAAAGATTCACACTGGAATCCATGTTCTCATTCACACATATGAAAGGTAACTTACCAGAGTACTCATGATCCTTAAGAGGTGATAGTCTTGACTGAGGGTGATGACTCAATGGTTAAAGCAGAGCAATGACTACCTCTGTGCCTGTACAACTGTGCCTGACTTTTATACCCTGTGATATGCTTCACTTCTGGTGCCTCTTATGCGTCACATGACCCATATGCATGACAGTCTTCCCGCATGACCATCATCAGATGGACCCGGCTGAGAAGATACCCAGTGACGGTAGTCCTGAATCAGAGATGGATCCAAGATGACCTGTCTGGGCACCCAAGAACATTCCTCAGGACCATAGCCCAGTTGACTAGATACTGTGTCAAGGATGCGCTGGACAGTGTAGAGAGGACCAGTGTAGAGAGGGGCAGAGGGGCATGATCCTGTGAACCGTCGGTGAAAGTCAGCAAACCTCAGAAACCACTGGAGCTGTGTTAGCATCTTGGGTAGAGGCCAATTATGCACAGCCCCCAACTTCTGAGAGTCTACTGCCCTTCAGAGTTCACCCCAGGAATGTGATGATTCCTTATAGTAAAGTTGGTGGGCCAGCAACATCCAGAAAACTGCCCTCACATGCTATACATGTTCATTGGGGGTCTCGAAAAAGAGAATATTGTCCAAAGAGAGGAAAGCCCAAAGGCCCAGCATGTCCAGGATGCATGTTGTTGATGAAATGTTGACACACTGTGGGACTTTTGCACTGGTCCAAGGGCATAACCAGGGTTTCAAGTGACCAGTTGGTGTTATGAAAGCCATCTTCTACTCATCGCACTCCCTGATTCGAGCCAAGTTATATGTGCTCCATACGTCCAATTTAGTGAATATTGAAGCACCAGAGAGGGCTTCCATGGGAGTATTAGTGAATGGAAGTGGGTGCCTATTCTTCACCGTGATTCGATAGAGACCCCGATAGTCACCACAAGACTTTACTGTCCAGGGCCAAATTGTCCCCTGACATAGCTCCTCATTGATACAGTTCTCCATTGCCTGCTCCTCAGTCACATAGTAAAGGCAGCCATGGGGAGGTACCACACCCAGCTTGGTCTTGAGGTTGACTTTGAGGGCCTCTGACTCCCTAGAACACTTCCTGACCTTCGCCTTGAGACAAAGCTCCTGACAGGTCAGACCCCATTGAAGAATCGGTCACAGATCCAGGAGATGAGCAGGTTATGGTGAAGGAGACAGGATTATCCAAGGAGAAGAGATGAGAACATGAGAGTAGTGATGAGGGATTGTATATGTCATTGGAGATAGATAGTGAGGGATAGGGGAAGGTTTGGTGAGTTATAGGGCTGCTGTAAAGGGTCCAGCCATCTATGGTGGTAATGGTAATAGGCCGGGGTAACATCTGGAGCTCCACACCCAGCTGGGAGCAACCAGGCTGCAGCCACTGAGAGGGAAAGCCGGCCAGCAGCGACTGAGGAGAACCTGTTGTAAGCCCACCACGTTTCAGCCCAGCCTATCCATCACCAGTGCCTGTTGAGTTACAGTATTACATAAGGCTGCAAACTCCACTGGGTTCATGTATACTGACTCAACCATTCATCCAAAGACTTTTATACCCAGTAATGCGCTTCACTTCTGGTGCCACTTACATGTCACATGACCCATGTGTGTGACATTAATTTAGAAAACAAGTATTTCATTAGAAAGGTGACAAGACATTGGAAAAGAGAGACATTTTGAAAGTATATTCATCTCGATTGAAGTAACCGTATCCCAAAGAGAAAGGGGAAGAGCATCCCTGCACTCTGTCATATTTAAGCAGGGTTTATTTGCCTGGTATATATCTTTAAAATGACTTTTTTAGGGTTAATTTTGAACCAATTGGACCCAGTGTTTATCACATCTACAGATGTAATAGGAATCAATTCACTTTTCTGAAAATTAACCTTTCTTTGCAGTTTGGGTATCCTAGAGAGAGGGTCTAATATGAATAACCACATATTGTCTGCATAGAGAGAAATCTTGTGCTCCAAACTTGCTTGGTGGATCCCCTTAATAAAGGATGTCTGTCTTAAAGCAATTGTGTGTGTGGCTCAATAGCAATGGCAAAGAGAACATCCCTGCCTTGTCCCTTGTTGAAGCCTAAAATAATTAGATACCTTATTATTTGTATGGGCTGCGGCCACCATAGGACACGCCTATAAAAGTCTAACCCAGGACATACATTTAGGGAGGAATTTAAAATCTTTAAATAAGCAATCCCAGTACACATGCCCAAATAAAATAATAACCTAATCTCTATATATTATATAGTTCCTAACCACCCAAGTCAGTTTGCATTTTAATCACTCTAAATTGAATATTTTTACTTATAACATTAGCTACACCTCTTAAACTAGACTGGAAATTGGACTAGAATACCTGCCCATCCCAACATGAACATGGTGATTATACGTCTCTCAGAAGATCCACATATTTAGCGCTTGTTATGGGGAATGCAGATCAAAATACATGGGCTCCCACCCAGTCTCCAGATTTACACACTTTTGAACAAAAGTGGCTGGCAGTTAGAGATGTGGTATGTCCATATTTCTGCTGTGAGCTTCTGTGTGAAAACATCCCATACATGTGCATTCTGAACATTTGTCAGTGTGTGAATATGTGAGCACTACCTTGATTACTGATGCTCCTGCTCTAGAGAGAGGGCTATGCATCTGTGCGGCTGCAGCCATGTTGGCGATAGTATTGAGGTGATTCATCTGGTTCATTGCCATTGCCACAGAGGCAGGTGGCAGACTGACCGGCAGCAGGGGGTGGGGCATCATCATGAAGGGTAGGTCCAAACCTGAGAGACAGAAGGCAAAATTACGGGTAAAATCAGACATTCTTTTTTCCGTATAGGAAAAATTGAATTATTTATTTCATGGTAAATTCATTATTTGTACAAATGTATCTCTAGATTTATCAATGTAAAGAGTATAAGACTCTGCTGGAGTGAATGGAGTGAAGAAACACTCACGATTGGCCAGGAGATGGCTCTGCTGTAGTGAGCTGAGGTGAGAACCGGACAGGCCATGCTGTGCAGAGAGGCCAGCATGGGCCAGGCCATGCTGGGCTCCAGAGGAGGGTGGGGACTGCAGTTTTTCCTTATCCCAGGATGACTCACTACCACCTTGGATCAGCAAGGAGACAGGTGAAGGATATATTAACACAGAGATAGATTGTGTTTTAGACCATGGCTCTAGAACTGCAGTTTTTTAAAGCAGAGTCTAGTAACTCTCCATGCTCCACCCACATACTCTAGCTCCTTGCAATAGTTACTACAAAAGAATGCATATGTGAGTAGAGGATGAAATTAGGTTCAGATATTCAAGCAAGTCTGCCTTTCATGCTAACTGTAGAGATGAAGAGGTGTCATCTAATTTTATCTAACCCCCCAGAACAAGATTGCTTTTCCACGAGGAAATGTGAGGTGTGATTGTGTGACAGTGTTTGGAGGCACCCAAAAAAGGGTCATATAGCCAAACATTGTTTAAAAAATACTGCTTGCAGCATTCAGCATTCTACCACTGAACCACTGGGAAGGGTGTTAACTTGCTAAGTGATTACTGTGTTTTCACTGATGAGGGGTATCAATACTTCTGCACAACAAAAGGGATGTAAGCACATTTAACCAAAGAGTACAGTAACCAAACATTTTTTGCAACTTTAGGCAGATTTGTACATTACTGACACTTCAAATAACTGATACACTTGCCCTCTCTCTCAAAGTCTCTCCTGCATTCTGTCAACATTTATTTCCAATGAGTAATTAAACAGACACTGTCAAAGAAGTGGTGTGTACCCAAATCTTTGCACAGACAGCGAGGCAACCAGGCATTGATTTTTTCTTCAAAAAAGTTTGTGTTAGAGGGAAAAACAGTCTGACTTTAATCAGAAGGCTTAGGTGCCAGTCCACTGCTCTAACAATGAAGGTAGGTTTGAAATTGCCTCGACTAAAACCACACATAAGGTAACTGAAAACAGATGGAACAAATCTTTCACATCTGAAAACAGGTGGAGTAAAACAGGAATATACATGAAAGACTCAATAGCATATTTTTCAACCAAAATACACAGATGAAAACGGGGAGGGGCAAACAGAACAGAGAAACAGGGAAAATCTCAGTTCAGCACATGCTGGGAAATAACCTGTCACACACATTTGTTACACAGAAAAGTAAAAATATGGCCTCAAATTGCCAAATGGAGCTGGCTGGCCGGCAGCATGACTAAATAGCAGTTGAAAATCAAGCATTCACGTGCTGATTATATTCACTAAAACACAACAAACAAAGACAAGTCTTTCTTTTCACAACCGACCTGTACACACTGAAGAGGGGGGTGTGTTGGGGAGGAGGCAGCAGGCTGTGGAGAAACAGAGAGGAGTATAAGGGGGCAAAGCAAATGTTCACATGCTGGTTATTTTTTATACACCACAACAGTGACACATTTCACCTGTCCACACCTGAAAATTCAGGCTCATAAAGGCTGATTTTAACAAATGAAAGTTTGTGTTAAAAAAATTTACAATGGAAAGCACTAAATTCATTAAATTAAAGGCACTGAGGGCTGGAAAAAACGTGTGGCACATGTTTGACTCATTCCGTCCCTATGGCTCTGTGTCTGTTTTCTTTGGCTCTCTGCCAGCATGAGGTGATGTCACAAAGGCCAATGCCTGGTGAATGGATCTTCATGGGCAAAATTATCAATTTTAAATTAACAATATTTGGCTCTTGATCAACCGATCACACAACCAAAATAAACGCACGTAACACCAGATATTTGCAGACGCCTTGGTGTTGTAAGAACTCCAAACTTCTACATGAGCTTGTATGAGAAGCAGCTCCTTTTTTGACTATAATAATATTAACTAGATTACATTTCCATGAGAAAATGCAAAGTGTGACTGTATTGTTGGCTTTGGTAATGGTGGTTGTTTCTAGAAGGCTATGATGTTACTTGGTGGTTACTATAGCACTGCAGGTGTTTGATAAGGTGTAGCTAGCCTAATGCTTTAGTATTCCTGTGATGTTGTAAGTGGTTGCTGGGGTAATGGGGTTAATGCAAGATATTGGTCAAAAAGACAGCGTTACTTCTTCACAATGAGAGGAGTGCCAATAGTATTGACCAAAAATCGAGAACCCAAACTTTTGCCTTTTTGCCAGATTTGAACCTACAAATTACCACTTAGCTACTCTCTCTTTTTCAATGACCACTAAATGTGCAAAAGGTGGTGTGCTCTAACTATCATAAATGGATAATTTCCTTATTACTAATCCAAACAACAGCTACAAATGTTTTAAATTCATTAAATGACAGGCACTGAGGGATAAACATAGGCGCATTTTCTGACACATACATCCACATATGGGTAGTAAAAAAGTGATAATGTGTTTGTGTTTGGTTACACTCTCCTAACACTGTATTTTTAGCAGCTGATTTCTCCCGCTTGTTGTACTGTTTTCCTGACTCTCTGCCAGTATCTCTTCCTGGTCGCAGCAGACTGAGATGACGTCACACACATTTCAGTCTTGCAACCTAAATTAAATTACAGGTGTAGTCAGCCATGGGATTGTTTGACACAATAATTTAAATCACATTCTCATATGATGGGTGTGTCTGCTTTCTTGCCACTAACTGGTCGAAATGAGGATTGCACGCTGGCAGAGCCACTCGGGGCGAGTTTTTAACTTGGCCCTTGCTGTTCTCAGGGCAGCCTGGTCACCTGGTTTGAAGGCGGTGTCTCGGTTTCTCAGCAGCGCACGCACCTCTGCAGTCATCCATGGCTTCTGGTTGGAGACTGTGACATCATCGATGCACTTGCTGATGTATCCAGTGACCAACGCTGTGTACTCCTCCATGTTGGTAGAGCCCCTGTGGGTTGTAGCCATCATGAACATGTCCCAGTCAGTGTGCTTTCTTGCCACTAACAGGTCGAAATGAGGATTACATGCCGGCAGAGCCACTCGGGGCGAGTTTCTGAGTTTAGCTTGATTCTGTACTTGTTTTGTGGCTGTTGAGTAAGAAAAAGCATCTCGCTCAGATCCATGGAACAGGGGAGGATCACTCCTCTCTGAACTGGTGAATGGGACTCGTATCCCGGAGGGCCGTGAAGTCACACAGAATTGCTGCGATGAGACCTGCTCTGACTGAATTTTGATTGGTGCAGAAGTGAGGCTCTGTGGACCACCAGGAAATATATTTTTAAACGTCATTATTATTTTTCTTGTTAAGGTTTTCCTTTCCTGAGTGGTGGTCCTTGGAGATCCAGTATGAAGTTACCCAAATTAGGTACGCATTTGCGCAGTGAAGACTGAAGACTGGTACGCATTTGTCGTACCACATACGCCAATTCTTGCATGCGTAGCGCTTATGTCCCAGTTTATAAGGATTTTCACATTGGAACCATCGCTATATTTAAACAAATGTGGGAGTTGAATAGGTGCCATTTCTAGCTAGAAAAAGAATAATGAGAAAAAACAAAGAGCAAATATGTGGTTCCTATAAAGCCAGTAACTGGAGACACCCTGAATCCCGAATGTCAGAGTCCAGCAATTTAGTGCTGTGCCACTGCGGGGGATGGAAATTTGCCTGCCCTTATAAAGCTATTTATTGATA
>JBBJLR010150784.1:0-15319 GCA_037577145.1 Brachypetersius gabonensis
GTCCCCTGTAGTTAGAGAATGGAAGTCGCTTTGGATAAAAGCGTCTGATAAATGCCATAAATGTAAAATGTAAATGTGTCTGATAAATGCCATACATGTAAATGTAAATGTGTTCCCTGCTGCTCTGATGGCCCTTTGCTTTTGCTTCTCTCAGGGTATCTGTGGTGGCCCAGGGTTGATGTATGAATAAGGTTACGTTTGGTTTTCACCCCTTTGGGATCTCTGTGGGTCACAACAACAAAAGAGACCAACTACCAGAAGAAAGTTATTCACCACACATTTATTTACATCAATGGCATAAATTGATGTAAATAATTTTATTTTTTGGGCTCAGCATGACAGATATGCAATCTGAGTAGCAAAGGTGGAGGCGAGGCTGAGCACATTTATGTGTTCTTCTGAGGTTTGCCTTTTTTTCGAGCTATGATTATGGACTTCCTTGTATTAACCATCATCCTGTCTGCAAGAACTTGCATGTTTTTTGCCTGTGTTTGGCATTGGACAGATGTTTTGATATTTTTTATTCATATTTTAAGCTGATTTCTGATTATTTGTTTATTGTACACAGGAAGAACAGAATGATTAGGTGATGCATTTATGGCATTTAGCAGACGTTTTTATCCAAAGAGACTTCCATCCCTAACTACAGGGGCACTCTCCCTGGAACTACTTGGGGTTAAGGTTCTTTCTTAGGAACCTAGTGTGGTATGCTGAAGGTAGGATTCAAACACATGACCTCTTGGTCATGAGGCAAGTATCCTACCCAGTAGGTTATCAGCACTTTATGGAATCTGATTTGTTATGTGAAAAGGCCAGTGAAGCTCCACTGTGATTCATCAGTCTTCTTTTGGTATTTACAGTTTGACAGCTTTGTTTACACACCAGTGTCCTAAACCTCAAGTTTTTCAAGAATGTTGTTTTTAATTCATTAAAATATTTAGCATAATTTTATTTTTCCAGTCATTGTCTTGACTATAAACCAGATCCACTTTCCTTAATGTCTATAACTCAGATCCAGTAACTTTTATTGTAGTCTGACTACAGCCATCATTTGATGCAGATCCTATTTAACCATAGCTTCTTTTAATGTTGTCTCTCTTGTCATGTACTAGCAGATGGTAGCCTGTCAATGTCATATTTGGGTTGGTTAATGGATTTTTGGCTAGTGAACTTGAAAAAAATGCTTTGTTAGTACCAATTAACGTGCTCTTCTTGATCATTGGAAGTACCTTGTGGATACTGTGGTTTGTAACTGTTCTTTGGTTCCTTATTCCATATGTTATAGACTTTTGAGAGCTTATTGTGATTAGTACTTTAGCTTGCCAGTGTAAGTGAACATGAAAATATCTTAAAGAACACATGATGAACCTCCTTTACACTTTTGTGGTTTAACTTACTGAAGATTGTTTATGTATCTCAAACTTTCTTCAAAGAAACTCCCACCCCTTAAAACATGGGGATCTCTTTGCAGAAGTCCAAGCCCTTAAGGACATAAGCCCCTACTATCAATCACATCCTCTCATCACTAACCTATTAAGAATTAATGTACAGAGGCATGAGTGGCATTTCCCTGGACCTCCAGACAAAATGAACAGCATAAATAAGAAATGATCATTTTCAAGCCAAGAGGCAGAAATTTCTCTTCAGCATCTTTTGACTAATTCACTGAGAAAAAAAGGAAAAGGATTGAGCATCCCTCCTTCTCTCTTTCTCATTTTGGATCTAAAACCACCAAATCATCCTGCCCCATTTCTCAGTAATAAGCATGAAATTTGCACCTGTGGCAGTTGAATTCTATTGTTTTTAGGAGTACTACAGAGCATTAAAATATTATCACTGTGTACAGTTTTACACAGAAAGATTTCGCAATCCATGTTAAGTTTTTGGAATGCAATGTGCATCAGCAAACAGAATTCTTTACACTTGAGCACTGCTTTAATAATTTGATTGCATTCAGTCACAAGAGCATCAAGGAGGGCATGCAAAGATTAGTTCTGGTACTCCAACTCATCCTGAAGTTCATATCCCAATGCTAAAGGCTTTATACCTCTCTAACTGGCACTTGGTACTGGGTATGGTGATCTTGGGTTTGTGTGCAGCAGCTCCAGAGCATCCTATCCTGCTGACATTTATTTTTATTGGAGATGCAAGCATTAGCCAGATAAACACCTATGTCATCAATATCTGAATGCTTACTTACTTTTTAAATTATTTTTTTAAGTCTATGAATTCAGTCTATGAACTTTAAATATTAAATCTATCATTTCATATGTAAGGACAAAAGTGCTCAGCTGTTTTGGAGCTTATGTGTTAGAATTTAACATAATTATACGTTTTAAGTGCTACACTAAGAGACTGGATAAATGCACAATACAAAACATGCACATATCACTACCAATGAATTACATACCTGTATAAAGAGTGAAGCCTTGTTTCAGTAAGCTTTGGCTCCCAGAGCACAGTTATGTATTATGAAGGTTGTAGTGAGGGGTTTGGGGTGTGTACCGGATGCAGGCTGATACAGAGAGAGGTCAGGGCTGAGGCACAGTGCCATTCATCCGCGTCTGTCTTCCTCTGCTGTGTTTGGGTCAGAGAGCATGAAGCATTACTTCTCATTGCTGCTGTGACTTGGGTGGGTAGGTCCACACTATGTATCGTTATCATTATACATACATAAACTCAGAATGGAGTGTACCAGAGACCTGCCTAGTAGACTTAGTCACCAGCTGTTTGATTACATAACAAAATAGGTTATTCTAAGCTGTTAGGAATATACTCACTCATGTGTGAAAAGGAGAGTCTTCCTGAATATCCAGAGTTAGCAAGGCCTATTGTGCTCTTCTTGAACTCCTGCCCAAATATGGCAGTAGCAGAGGGATCAAAATGATAATCTCCCAATGATAAGAACAACTGTTAGGTGACTGTGCCACTGTCCTGATGTAGACCCGAATGAATGAATTTATGCCCAGTTGTACCTAGGGATGGGTCTCGTTAAGGTTTTAATGCTATTACTACTTCTATCGATATCACTTATCGATTCAGTACTTTAACGGTACTCTTATCGGTACTTTTTGTTGTGTTTTTTAATTATAAAACCAAAACAAATTGAGAACAGAAATAATTATCTATAGTTTAGCAAACACCAATGTAAGCAAATATCTATTACAATAATTGTAAAACAAATAAATAAACACATATTCTTGTAAATGAATATACAATGATTTAAAGGAACATAGTTGGAGCATGCAGGTAGGCCGCAAAAGAACTAGCAGATTTTAACTCGAGGTGGTGTGTGAGTGAGTGTGAGAGTAATCATTAGGTGCCAGGGGCCGTATTACAGAAACTTCCTGTCTTAAGCATAAAGTTAAAATATGACGATTTAAGATTCTTCGTTACTATCTTCAAAAAAATGGATGTTAAACAACATCATGCTCTGAACTTTAAACCAGACGAACTGGCCAATATGGACAAATGTACTGGGACAGAGCTGTCATACACAAATATGTGAACAAAAGTATAGGGACACAAACGCACACTCTCTCTCTCACACACACACACACACACACACACACACACACACACACACACACACACACACACACACACTGCTTTGAAAATTACCTTAAGCGAAAAAACAAAAACAAAGCCCATTTGTTGATTGTACCACAAACGGGAGAGCGCCATGTCGACGGGTCGCCTCTCCAAAGCTGGGCGGAGTTGATTGGCTAACGACATTATCACACAGCCCGTAGTCTAAATAATCAGCCGGCAACAGTTAGGACAGCGGAGGGTATATATATTATTTAAGATTTTCTGAGGTTAGGATGCTTCTGTAATACTCCTTTCTTAACTGAAGTTAGGATAGGAAAATGGACTTGGGAATGGTTGTTCTACAACGGCTTTTTTTCTAAATAAGATCCTAAACTGTCGTTACCATGGTTACCACACAGTTAGGATAGGATTTTCAAGTTAGGAAGTTTCTGTAATACGGCCCCAGGTGTCTGTGCAGCAAGCACCACCAGGCAAGGCATCTAATGATTGTGTCCACCTGTGTCTAGTGAATGTTCGTTAGTGTCTGTGTCGTGTGATTGGATTGGTGGTTAAAACCTGGCTGAGCCAGAGAGTCGGTGCGTGGTAACAAATAACAACCCAGTTTCTACTTTGAAGCTGTTTTTGAGAGTTGGAGGGAATGTGTGAAACTCCAGAAAAAAGTATGGTCTGTATTCTCCTTTCTGTTTAGTGGATAGAAGGACTATCCATCCCACGTTTGTGTGGCGGTGTGTATACACATTTGAAAACGTATTACTGGGCAGGGCTGAAAGTCAGTAACCATACTTTGGATCATTTGGCTCTCTCTGCCATCATCACTCCATAAGTGCAAGCTCTCTCGTGTTGTGTGCGCGCGAGCTCTGTGTACTGCAGAACAGACTACATCTCATGCGTGAGATTGCAAATAACAGCAGTGCAGGCGAATAACGAATATTATAAAAAGTTACAAAAGTCTGGTCAGGTAAAATATGCTAGGTAATGTTTATTTAACAATAATAAATAGGAAATTTTTTTTATTATTTATTTCTCCAGTACCGACAGCAGAACCATTAACGTCAGAGCTTATCGATACTTTGGTCTTTTATAATTAGGCACTGGGACCGATTAAGTACCGGGATTCGGTACCCATCCCTAGTTGTAGCGTGATGGAAGAGCCCAAATGTGGAAACACATGAGAAAGCTGGTAAATCACACAGTTAGTCTGTGAACGCTCCAGTGAGGAGTGAGGATTCCCACCAAGGAAATCACATTCACAAATACACACAGGTCCAATGAGCGAAAGTACTCACGGTACCAGACCAGAAGAGTTGAGAGGACACGAAGTGCATGAAGTCAGGACTTCAATGTCAGTGTGCTGAGGACTACCTGTTTCCTGCTTAAATACCTTAGCGTGAGTCATTTCCTGTGCTGCCTGATGTCACGTGATCTGGTGTGCATGACAGCCCCATCGGATTAGATAGTTTTACTAATGGCAGCCTGAAATGGGAATGCTTTCCCCATATTCATAAATATCATAAATATAAGTAAACTTTTTTTAAATTGTTTAAAAAGAATTTAGAAACAAAAAAAAAATCCAAAATAATATAGCTTGAACCTGACTTTGAATCATGTTATAAATAAAATGAAAGGTGGAATAAAGTAATGTAAAGTAAAAAATAATGTAGGGCTGTGTAATACAGGATGAGGAATGCAAAAGGCATAGGTTTAAGACATTTCTAAACATAACTTTTGAACCCTTTAGCCTTAATTAATTTCTTGAACATAGCTTAAATTCAATCCAGACTCTACACCAGTCAGTCAAAAAACTAAAAACACTGACAGTTGACATGAATTACATTGACATACTAGTTTTAGTGGAACCAGTCAAGGTGAAGTTAATAAGTTGGAAAGCATGGAAAAATGGGCAAATGTAAGGTTTTGAGCAACTTCAACAAGGGCCAAATGGTGATGGCTAGACAAGTGGGTCAGTACATTTCCAAAAGGGCAGGTCTTACTTGTATGCAGTGGTAAGTACAATTTCAAAAGTGGTTCAAGGAAACAGTATGTGTCATCCTATGTGTATGTGTGAATCCTGTGAGGTCCAAACCCACACAAAAGTGACTGTAGCTCAGATTGCTTAAAAACGATAGTCCTGGCTATAATAGAAAGGTGTCAGCACATACAGTGATTTGCAGCTTGGCTAATATGGGGCAGTGTAACCCCAGACCAGTCAGAGGACCGTTGCCGACCTCTGTCCACTGCTGAAAGTGCCTACAAAGGGTATGTGAGCATCAGCACTGGACTATGGCACAATGCAAGAAGGGGTCCTAGTCTGATAAATCAAGTTTTCTTTTACATTGTATGAACAGATTGAATTAACTATTGCTGGAAGGGAAGCTGGAAGAAACAGTGTGATGTTCTGAACAATGTTATGCTGGGAAATTATGGAGTCCTGAGCCTCATGCTCATTTTATCTCCTAAATTATTGAGCAATATCTTCCTGTTTTATCTGTCATTTGGAGGAGTACACATGTGTTTGTGAGACGGACGCTGCTTTTCTTCAAATGTAAGTGATTTATGACACTGTGCTAAAAGTGTCTGTAAGCTGGCTGGGTTGTGTTAAAACTGCTTTGGATTTGTTTTTGAGTAGTTTTATTGTGTTTTGTCAAGTATTTTGACAAAACTGCGCCTGGCCTGGAGTTCTTGTTAGAACCGAGAGGTGAACTGAGGGGTGGAGCCGACAGTGTGGGGGCGGGGCCGACAGTGTGAGGGGCGGAGCCGACAGTGTGATTCGGTTGATCAAAGCCATTTGTACAGAATGAATGGGAGAGCGTTCAAGCGGATACTGATTTATAATTCTGTGGTAAAAATAAGAATTTCTCCAAAAAAATGAAGTCTTTGCTTGGACTAAATGGTACTAAAAGCCATATAGAACATTCATTGAGCTCAAATTTTGAACATAAAAGTATAATATAAATAGCATAATATAAAACATAATATAAAATCCGGTGTTGCTGTTTGAAAATAAGTTACGTACTTAGTAAAACATATTTTACTTCTTTGGCACATGAAACTTCAGTCTTAGCTTTGAAATGAGTCCAACTGCAAAGAATAATAACTTTGTATGATGGAGTGATGTTTTAAAGTTTGTATTGTAAATTCCAAAATTTTCACCAAAATAGGGGGTGAAAGGTAACAAGTGGGCCTTGGCAACATGCTGTGATGGATGGGTGGGCCTTAATGCTGAAAATGTTGAGAACCATTGGATTAATATATACATTGTGAAATACATAGAAACCTGCATGTTTATTGTATGATCAAACCACATGGTTAATAGATCTGCATCTGTGACAAGTGCATCAACCGCACCTTCATGAAAATGCTTCAGTCTCTGAAAGACCTCTTTTACTATAAGTAACTTAACAATGATACAGGCAACCTTTGCTCTGCAAATAAAAGCAACCTTTACCCATCAGATAAAGAACACCTGTTTTGACACAGGCTATTTCGACATTTATCACTCAGTCATGCACTGTTTTGACACCCACAAATAAAAAAATCTGCAAACTGTTCAGTTTTTACTGTTCAGATCTGAAGAATTTTAGCAAACAATCTCTTGTACTTTTTTGCATATTTTTTGGAATTTGCATGTTGTTCAGGTAAAATATAACCAAGTTAATATACAGTGATTACTGTGTATGAAAAGACAGCTTATCTAAACCAACAAACATTTACCAAATCAGATATTGTGGCTTCATTATGTTGTATAAGCCTTGGTCCATTTGGTCCATTTGTTCACAGTTCTCAAATATGTGTTATATTTATGGATCTCTCACTTAAATTGATCTCTTTTCCATTCATACATACTGTGATGTAGATATTCCAATGAATACCACACCATGTAATTAGACCTCCAATTCCCAACTGGCTGCATGGCACTGCTAACTAATCTTTGTTGTCAACTCAGCATGTCTTTCATTCCTCAGCTGCCCATTGTGCATGCTGCAAGCTATGCTGTTGGATTTCAATGTGTCTTTATGTGTGACTGGCACTGAGAGATGGGACTGTAATAACTGTAAATGCCACTGCACTGAATGCCTCTCTATATCAAAGCATTTTCACATTTTGGGGTTAGATTTCAGTGACATCCTTCATAGGTTTTAACTGACTTTCCAATGACCATCCTAAAAATAAATGCTTCTAAACTGTCTCTGACATGCTTTTGCTTTTTGCTTTGTTTTTTTGTATTCATACATCTCACTTATGAATGGCTTTTTGAAACTGGGTTTCTACTTCAGCTGCCAATTGAATAGTACAACCCTCCTAATAAAATCCAATATGTTTAATGTACAAAATTAAGCACGTAGGCTTTCAGTCTCCGAAGGTAAATGCTGGCAATACAATGAGTTGCTTTGTGAAATTTTTACCTGCTAGATCTTAGTCTAAACTTCAGGTTGAGAACTGTGCAAGCCTCAGCTTGGCAGAAAGCACTGGAAATACGTGTTTCATGCTTCACTCTCTTTCAGTTTAATGGATGAATCGGGGTTTACCACGAGAATGTTACCTATTGGTTGCAGGAGGAATAATGGTAAACTCCATATTCCAAATGCCTTTGGAATATACAACAATCTCACAAAGGTGTGACTGACAGATGTCTTCATACTTTTGACCATACAGTGGATGCACCTGTTTAGAAATAACTGTCAGTTATATAATAAAAATAAAGAGATGAGTTAAGTCTTTAGATTTGGGGTTGGCTGTATGGTGATGTTGTTATTGGTGATGTCAATATTCCTATTTTTTGTCACTTTGTCACAATATGCATTTCTAAGCACATCATGTATATTATCTATAAGAGTTCTAGTAAATTGCAAATGTCTTTACCAAGAGAGTTTAATTAATCAGGTTTAATTGTATTTAATTGTTTTTTTTTAAATCTAATAAAAACATATTATTCTAATATTATTTTTTTATGTTGCTATATTTTATATTTTGTATCTATCCTCCATAGACACTGATTCTTATTTTGTGTCAATAAAAAACAATACAAAACATTTCCCATTTTGCCCTCCAGTAATTTTGGCTCATGACAAAGTTGACCAAAAATTCAGGAAAGAGTTTTATTTTGGATGTGGCAGCCATATCACATAATTTTAAAACTAATATGCTACATGAAATTGGTGAAGCCTCTGGCTAAATGTCATGGACACCTGGGGGAACCATCTATCTAAAGGCTCTTGTTTGGTTCTACTTTTTTTACAAAGTAAGCCATGGACAAACATATTACGGACTACCTCCTTCTATGACTCACCCGGATTCCTCTCAGTAGTCCCTGTCATTTATTTCCAGCTGGCCATGCGTCAGAGCAAACTCAGTATAAACAAAGTCACATAAAAGGATTGTAAGTCAATTGTTTTGTGCTGTGGTTACAGGCATGCTGAGTGTGACTTCCTGTAGGTGAGTACCTGGAAAGCAGAAGGCCAAATATACTGTGAATTTAGAGTCAAATGTGTCTGCAGATACAGTGGCTAATCTTCCTCAAAGCCACAAAGAAAGCAGCCAAAAATGCATCAAACATCATGTTACAGGTCAGTTTTACATCACAGCTGTATACCAGTTCTGTAGACAGTTGTAGGTCTTCTATTTCAGATATATCATGGCCTTCTGATACTTCTCTAGCCAGACTTTAATCGTTGCTATTGCGTGACACTGTTAAAACTATTAAAACAAAGGGCATGTATTGATATTCTGATTCCCATTTACTCTAAGCGGTGTTTCTAGTACATTTTGTACAAGCTTGAATTGTTTGGTGTGTTCATCTTAAAAGGTGGATAACAGGTGATATTGTCTTCACAAGGAAATTTTGGTATCCGTCAAAAAAAAACAAAACAACAACACTGATCCATGTTGCAGGCCTGTTGTGGTCCAATTCTTACCCAGTCTACTAAGATTCATTTGATTTACTCAATCCAACCTCTTTATAGTGTTATCTAAAACTGCAGCATATAGATAAAGACAAAAAGACATAATCTGAAGCAATGGCTTCATTTAAAAGATTATGGTGTATTCCAACACGAAGATGACTTGCTGTAATAGGTCTTTTATAAAGCTCAGCATAAGCTTTTAGCAAATTATTTTTGAGACACATTTTGAAGTGGTGTGTCTAATTTTATAACATTCTTAAATGCAGACTGTCCAAAAAGTCTTTGAAGGTGAGCCATGATAACTCACTTGGTGAATGGGTTAAATGCAAAGAAATTTCACGTTGTTCACATTGTGCTGTGGTGTCACATGTGACTATAAAGATTAATAAAATAATAAATTATATAGGGTATGGTTGAGAGTTACTTAGTGTACTGTGCTCAGGTAAAGCCTGGAACGACATTGAGAGGGGCCCCGGCGCAGAATCCCGTCAGCACCCCCTGTCCTCCTGGGAACGATAGCCTGGTGGGCCGGTCTCAGCTCAAAATACCAGGGACGATTTTTTTGTGCCAGTCCAGCTCTGACTGTACTGAGTGTGCGGACAGCTCACTGTGCATATATGTAAAACAAGAATGTGCAACAGCTGAAGGAATGTGTAAATAGTATGACCAAAATAACCAGTATAAACTGTGTAACAGTATAAAACAGCATGAGACAATTACAGACAATTGCTGCTTATCAACCCAAGCCCAATCATGTCATCAGCAAACTTGACCATGTGGTTGATGTGTGTGGCTGTGCAGTTGCGGGTCAGCAGGGTGAAGAGTCAGCAGCGGACAGAGCGCACAGAGTGTGATGCGTGTTGAAGGTATTGCAGCCCATCTGCACTGACTGCGGCCTCTCCGTCAGGAAATCCATGATCCAGTTTAGAGAGTTTCACAATCAGCTTTTGAGGGATGATTATGTTGAAGGCTGAGCCAAAGTCTTTAAACAGCATTCTGACATATGTGTCTTTCTTGTCCAAGTGTGTCAGGGAGACATGAAAGGCATAGGATATGGTGTCCTTCAATTGCCTGAGTGGTATGCAAATTGCAAGAGTTGCCTAATGTACCTCACTCATTGACAGGTGCCACTGTAAAAAGATCACCAAAGTTACCGAAATTGTCAATGGTTTTAATGTTGTAGATATTGGTTTTGGCAGATATTTGACTTGCTTTACAGGAAAGATGATCTTTACTGCAAATTCACAGCTGGCCATCAGAAAAAGTTCTCAAACTAGGTTCTTGGTCTAGGTTCAACCTGCTATTAACTCTGTGATGAGTCATAAAAGTTACAAAATAGACTTTTCTTCATCCTCTGCATTCCAGGTGGTCAGGAGTGCTATTGCTCTACTTTGTTATGACAAGCGATAGGTCCATGGATTTTTTAGTTACAGTGAAGGGTTGCGTCCAGGTCTTTTGGAGGAGGGTTGAGTCTAAGTATAGAGCACAGTGCCATCTATGGGGTAATTATAGTACTGCGGTGGACTATGGCCACAGCATACCCACTGAACCTAGTGGGTTCTTTGCTCTGCTTAGCAATGGCTCTCTCTGTCCATGTACTCCATTCCCTTTCAACATTTAGCTTTAATAAGCTCTAGCTACCTCATGTGATCCAGAGGCAGTTTTGCATTAGTACAATCTGTTACATATTTACAGTGCTGCACGCTGGCAGGCTTCCAGTGACCTTTTGGAGGCTCCTGTCCACACTGGGCCTTGGCTCCAAGATGCAGGCAAACTGCTGCAGTGTTAACTGATCCTGGCCACTTGGGCTTACAAAACCGACACTAATGCTTTATTGCAGGCTCCGTTAGTGCTGGAGATGTAACAATGTTCGCATTTATCAATAAGTGAATAGAATTAGCATAAGTATTATTTTGTCAACAGAAATGACATAGCAGTGCTGTTGCTTTGTTGATAGACACTGTAGTTGTGCTTATTGTAAAAACCATGAGGGTGTCGAGCTGGTATATACAAGTAGGCAGTGAGGGGTAATTAGAACAGAATGTGTTTCACATTATAACATACATGTTATTCTATATTCTATACACACAGGGACTCTAAGTATAGTTTCCTCACATCATTACCACTATCAGTGACGCTTAAAGAATTTCAGCCATGTTAAATATAGTATCACATAACATGCTTGGCAATACTCCTGCAAATACCCTTGGGTTTACTTGTTAATCATTGATTGGACTTCCTAAAAGACTGCCAGATATGGGCACGTGAGTGCACACTCGCACACATACATAAAGCTTGGATAGATGAAGCACTGGTGTGTTACGTATAGTGTGAATATTTGCCACAATCCTCAGCAGTCTTATGCCAAACACCAAAAAACATGCTAACAGTTATTTACAGTCGGGCTTGCAGCAATGATGCCATCTAAAGGCAGTCACTGAGATCATCAGCATTCCACAGCCATGCCATTTCAAGTAACTAGGAAGAATGTTGTGTGCATGATAGTATACACCTGTTAGCAAAAAGTATGACTAAAACACCTGCATTCTATAATTAGGAGAGGTGTCTATATTCTTTTATTTATATTCCATGTAGTGAAGGCTAGGGTTGCAGCGATTAGAAATTTTGGTGGTACAATTATAATTTGAGAATTGATTTCACAAATGTATTAACATATATAAATCACACAAACACATTCTATAAAGGTTTTAAACTTCAGAAGCTATTAATTGCTGCTTTTCAGAGATACTGCTTAGAAAAATACATTTGTAAAATAAAAGTAATCTGTAAACATCTGTAAAGCTGTAAAAAGGTTGTAAATTGCACAGAGGTTATTGCTGCCTTTTAAATACACAAATCATTCTAGTAATCTCTGGGCAAACAGTTGTTCAAAGGTGTTTGTAATTAAATTAACGTAAACTTGCTCTGTAAACACATCCAGCTCTTTAGTGAACTACACATTTTTTTATATTTTCAGTTTGTATGTCTTTTTTTAGCAAGAGAAATTAACTCAGACCTGTTTAACCTAAAAATGTGGTTAAAATTGCTGCTTTTAAAAGATGCTGCATAGTTAGAAAAGTAAAATTTGTAAATTAATGTACTCTGTACACATCCATTCCATGTGTGATGATGTCATCAAACAACTCGTCGACTCAACCTTGACTTTACTGTCCGACTAGTCCACTTGAAAATATCTGGAATGCCCTACTGTAAAGGATGCACACCTAGGAGTACTAGGAGTGTGTGGATTCACAGTTCCATCAGTGCTATTTGAAGTTAAACACACTAATGGCTATAATCATACTAGCCACAGCTATAGCCTGTTAACGGATTGCAATCACCATTGCAGAACGTAGGGTGTGCAGGGCACTGCAGTGGGTCAATATCAAGCACTGGGGCCAGAAGGCATCTCTGGGCGCCTACTGTGATGCTGCACTGATGAGCTGACTGGAGTCTTTAGCTTCAGCTCTGAATCATTACTAGCCTATTGCACTAATGTCAGTAGTCTTGAAGGTTTTGGAATATCACATTCAAGACTTTATCACAATATCCATCTCCAGCTCCACAATCCCACTCCAGTTCACCTTCCGCTCCAACAGATCAATGGAGGATGCAATCTCCCAAATCCAGCACACCACTCTCAGCCACATGGATAAGAAACATGGAAATTATGTGAGATTGCTTTTCACTGACTACACCTCAGCTTTTAGTACAGTCCCCCATAGACTGTTCACCAAGGTAAAGGATCTGGGTCTGAACAGCCTGAGTCTGAGTTTTTAACTTCACCACCACAGGTGGAGAGAGTTGGTAGCTGTGTCTCCAGCACCATCACAGTCAGTGAAGGAGCTCCAAAGGGCTGTGTTCTCAGACCTCTGCGTTATACCCTTTACACTTATGAGTAGTAGAAATGGCAGGATAGCTGGAGGAATAAGGCAGACTTCTCTACAGAGAAGGTCAGGAGGAGCTTCTATGCACTGGAAACAAGACCAGGACATGCCATCTCAACTTTTAATCATTAATTGTAATACAAACTGAATTCTCTACCTCACTCTCACCAGCCTCTCTACCTCACAAATGTACTTTTCCTAATCTGGCATATCTTACTTAGAGCTATATAGATGGAGACCATCATCCTGATGCTGAAGAAAAGGATTGTTATCTTCCACCCTTGTATTGAGGCTCTGCTCGAGTTGGATATTTTTGGTATGGAATTTTGAGAAAAAAACACTTTAAAAGACAAGGATTCTAAATTGAATCAGAGCAGTACAGTGTCAGAAGATAACGAAGATAATGAATAACTTTACTTTAGTAAAATATTAGTCAGTGTACATACAAAAAATGTCACTTTGGCATTAAACTTCACACAACACTCATGAATTAACAAAGCATTCATTATGTCTTTATTTTTAAACACATTCAGTGAGTTTAAATTATCGGCAGGTTAAATGATGTATTTTAAGAGTAAATAACACAAAAGACTCACAAAGAGAAGGTTAATTTTGGCTCCAACAACACATATCATATTGCTGACACATATTTACAATATATTGTGCTAACAACAACAACAACAACAACAATAATAACTAGAAAACGGAAAATTCCTGAAAATTTTTTAAATGGGCCTGCCGCCAAGAAACACCCTTCAGACGCCATATCAGCCATCTCCTACATAGCATTATTGTAGTGTTAGCATTAGCATAGCAGGAACATATCATTAGCATATTTATAGTATCAGTATAAGAATAGCATTAGCATAGTATAATGTTAACATTGGCATAGCAGTAGTATTAGCATAGCATTAACATAGTTATAATAATAGCATTAGCATAGCGTTAGCATTGCCATTAGCTTTAGCTTACCATTACCATAGCATTAACATTAACATCACATTAGCATTAGGATATAAGTAACATTAGCATCATGTTGGCATTAGCATAGCATTAACATTAACATCATGTTAATATTAGCATAGCATTAGTCAAGTCAAGTCAAGTCAAATTTATTTATAACGCACTTTACACCCAATACAGTTGACCAAATTGCTACAAGTGCAACAAAATAAAACAAACAGAATAAAAATCACATAAAAATACATAAAAATTTGAATTAAATAAAATTAAACATTATTGTAGCATTAACATTAGAATAGCATAGCATTATCATTAACATCATGTTAGCATTAGCATAGCATTAATATAACATTAGCATCATATTAGCATTAGCATCATATTAGCATAACATTAGCATCGCATTAGCATTAGCATCATGTTAGCATTAGCATTAACGTCACATTAGCATTAGCATAGCAATAACATTAGCATCATGTTACCATTAACATAGCATTAGCATTACTATAGCGTAAGCATTAGCATAGCATTAATGTGTGTCCCAATACATTTGTCCAGATAGTTCAGTTTTCACATGTATGTCATTGGGAGCGTGGCCTGAGATCTCATATGAACTTTCATGAGGTTTGGTCACTGTATGGAGACTCAGAGTCTGTTCTTCCGAAACTGCATTCATTTCAATGGGGTGAAAGATTAATGCAAGTCAATGAGGGAAAAAGGGATGAGCGAAAGACAAGGAAAAGACGAGTGCAGGCCATCACCGATGCATCACATGAAGTTTGGTGGGTTTTGGACAAAGCGTGTCTACTGGACAAAGTTGAAGCCTATTCATTACCTATGTGTGTGTGCATGTGTATGTGTGTGTGTGTCACTGTGTGTTTTTAGTGTGTGTGAGTGTGTGTGTGCGTGTGTGTTTGTGTGTATGTGAGCGTGACTGTGTGTGTGTACATGAGTATATGTGTGAAAGAGTATGTTTGAACGAGTGTATGTGTGTGTGTGTGTGTGTGTGTGTGTGGGGGT
>JBBJLR010150828.1:0-33346 GCA_037577145.1 Brachypetersius gabonensis
GCTCTGCAGCTGCTATAATGGCTCCACCCACATGCTCTGCAGCTGCTATAATGGCTCCGCCCCCATGCTCTGGGAACATGTTTTTCAATAACAAGCTAGATAAAACCTGAACACCCTGCAGCGGCAAATAACTTTGGTTTTATATTAGATTACAGTAATGTTTTTACAGAAATATTTGAACTTCAGCTGTGTGACTGTGTTAAAGAGAACACTGCGGTTGAAAATTCCCTTATTTGTTTACAGTCTTTCTTTACAGTGTTATTCCACTTTTGCCATTAATAAAGATAAATCTACACAAAGCAAACATATTTGTCTACTCCCATGTTGATAAGAGTATTAAAAACAGTGTATTTAGTACAGACTTAAAGGTGTGATTAATCGCAAGATAACTATGGCAAACATGAGATTAATTGCGATTAAATATTTTAATCTACTGACAGCCCTAATTATAACATACTGACCTGTGGGAGGCATTTTTAATGCCTTAAGTTTAGGAGGGAAACTTCAGCCCAAATTCTCTCCACTTCTCCTTGCAGTTTCCATCTGTGTAAAAGTAATGGAACTTGGTATATTGTATGTTTAATTCCCCAACAGGTCAAACTCAGATAGAGAGTTTGTATGTACTGTATTTGTATTATCTTGGAAAATCAATTTGACTGTATTTCTTGCATAAGAGTGTTTTGGCTTATGTGCTGCTGATAGATATTTGGGGAATTCGGTGACCAAGTCAGTACCTTGAAGTCTTTGTGATGTTACTTAAACCATTAATGAATAGTATGAGGGGCATTTTCTTGTTGAAAGCAGACACTGCCATTAGGGAACAGCGTCTCCATGAAGAGATGAACTTGGTCTGCAGTGATGTTTAGGAAGGCATGTCACAGAACTTCACACAGCAGGTCTCACCATTTTCCCATGGTGCATCATGGTGTCACCCCGTTCCCGGCCATAAACATCCATCAAGCCATCCTCTTCCACTGCTCCATGGTCCACTTTTGATGCAGACTGCAGATGTTTTCAGTGGTGGACAGGGGTCAGCAAGGGTGCCCGGTCTGCAGCCCAATACGCAGCAAGCTGTGATGTATCTTTCTATTATAGCCTTCGGAGCAGGTTGTGCTACAGCAGCTCTTCTGTGGGATTGTGTTTCTTTATGTGTCGTGAGGCACATCTCCCACCATACATCCCTGTCTGGAGCATTTAACATCTGTATAGCTTTCATAACTCATGAGAGACTGTCGAACGAGCCCTGTTTGTGTATATTACCCTGACGCCTCATATATTCCTCCAAGAACTCATGGAGTGCAGGTCAGGTGCGAGAACATGCAGCCTTGAACTCATTCCCGCTTCTCATTTCTCAAAGCTTTAGCACGCGGCCCCTGTGTCAGACTTCTGCCTCTGACCCACAAGGCTGTCCCATATACTGCACTCACGCTGCCTGAGAGCCCACAGGGGCTTGGAGACCGTGTAGGGGCTCTATGCAGCCTCACCGCAATCAATAACAATAATAAAAACGCGCCCAGACAGCTGGGTGCTGAAAGAGCAGGATACAGAGTAATAACAGTGACAACATGCCATCATAAAGTCCAGCGATAGTCAAGAGGGTGTGCTTTAAAAACTCCAGAGGTTTAAAGAAGCACCGCTGCTGACAAGACTGTTTTATAACACATAAGATTTTCAGAACACATTCTGTAATATTGGGAAATAAAATGATATAGGATGATGATAGCAACAATAATAATAATAATAATAATAATAATAATAATTATATAAAGGAAATAATGAATACACTTAAAGTAGCTTGACTTGACTTGATGTAAGAAGTATACAGAGAATTGTGCACAAATCTACGTTCTTTTTTTTTGTTTTTAATAACTCTCTCTTGATTCCCTCAAAGTCACCAGACTTTGTTCTTTTTTTATTTGTTACTCCACCTTCCAGACAACTATGCAAAAGTTCTTGCATAAGTTCTATCCTGATTGGTTGCCTCATTAAACCTGTTCCAGAGTACGGTCTGGAATTCTCCTGGAATGGACGAGGATAAACAGTTACGTTTTTGTCATCATAAAAACACTGAATTCAAAGCTTTTGTCCACAAATGGACAGTGTGGACTAGAGAGTGCATGGAAGAATGTGTTTTGATATGATATGGGTCTTTAAATTGTGCACTGAGCTGGGCTTGTGTTCCAGGTTTGAGGCCTCCACTCTTTCCTGTCATTTTGTGTTGCGGAAGATCCTGCAGACCTAAGACTGCCACCCCTCTGACGACTACATTTTTCACCATGTTTATTGTGGCTTTTCATGTCAACAAGGGCATAGAATTGTGTGGGAACTGCAGGGACACATCCCTTCCAATATCCAGCGACTATTGAATTGTCCCTATAAATCATTTAAAACAAAGAATTCAGATAAAATCAGTGATTTCCAAAGGTGTTTGGAATAAAAACAGTTAACAGTTCTGTTTTTCTACTTTGTGAGCCTCAGCTGTATCTTGCTTTAAGAAGCTCCAAAGCTCAGTGCAGTAGTCGTGTGAATGTAAGGGAGAAAGAGAACAGGTTTACACTGGCATTTATATTATTACTCATGTTTATACTCATGTATGTACCCTACATTCATGAATGCTCCTCCTGCTGTGTTTATGCAGGAGGGGTTTTTTTTGTTTCTTCTCTATTTTCTTCCTTTCTTTTTCTTCTGTTTTCTGCCCCTGTGTGTTTGCCTAGCACAGGCTGTGTTTGGTGTTTGGACGCGGGATCGGGAAATGATCTTCAGCATCCACCGCGCTGCTTGAAAAGGGAATCTACGTTCGGAGAAAGAGTGGAGCGGGACTTACCTTGGACTATTCACTCCATGTGGAGCTTCCAGGACTCTGAGCATTTTAGGACTGAATGTGAATGGGGTATATTGGGTGGGGATGTTGGACTTCACTGAAATAAATGTATATACATGTGTATCAGTATATTTGGTTCTCTGGTGGTCTGTACTCTCGTACAGGAGGTGGAGGCGGAGAAGCGTCTGAGGGAGCGACTCCAGCATCCTGACGAGAGTATCCGTGACTTCGCCTATCAATATCGCGCTCTGTGTCTACGGTGGAAACCAGGGATGACGGAGAGGGAAATAGTGCAGGCAACCCTGAGGAACCGTAATCCCCGTATTGCCATCCTTCTGCGGAGCACAGTAACCACCACAGGTGAGCTAGTGCGTATTGGAACACTGTTAGAGAGGGATTTTAATGTGGCCAAAGTATTTAGGCAAAAGCAAAACCCTGTTTCAACAACAAAACAGATAAAAGATAGAAAGCGACCCACTAGACTCAGTATAGTCCAGGCTAGCCCTCCTCTATTAGTGGTACAACTCACCCTGAACCATGTTCCATGTCCCTCATAACAGAAACCCTGTGGAAGAAGATAAAGAGACCAACCGATAAATGGCAAGGAGGCAGTCATTAGCCAGTGGCCTAATACAGGCTGCAATAGGCAAAGTGCATATCCAATGTTCCTTGCAGGGGGTAGTGTCTGACGTTTATTTCTTTATTATGAGAAGCTCAGATCTCGCCTTTCCCTGTGTGCTAGGGTTAGATTTCCTAACAGAGGCTGGCGTGCAGATTAATTTTAGCCATTGCTCCTACACTATCCCAGGTAGGGAAGGGAAATGTTTTCCACTTGGTACCTCCCCACATGGCCTAGTTTCTCTTCACGTAGCAAATCCATTGCACCAAGTATCCGACAACACCAGAACAAGCATTACCAAGCTGGTAAGCAGCGCCGCCTTGTCAAAGGAAGACAAATATCTGTTACAGGAGCTGTTGTTTGCGTGGCCAACAGTGTGTACAGACAGAATCGGCCACATCACGGCCATAACTCACCACATTTACACCACCAATGAAGTACCCATTAGGAAAAAAGCATACCCTGTCCCGGTCTACAAACAGCAAATTGTGGAGAAAGAGATTTCCAAAATGCTGATGGAGGGGATAATTAGACCATCTATCTCTCCATGGGCTTCCCCTGTTGTGCTAGTAGGGAAGAAGCACGGCGGGACCCGTTTCTGTGTAGACTTCATGGCCCTGAACAGCAAGACACCACTGGATGGCTTCTCCATGCTTCAGGTCCATGAAATCTTGGAGTCGCTCTACGGTGCCACAGTGTTCAGCTCTGCGCAGTGGGTATTGGCAGGTGAAAATACACCAAGACAGTATTCCAAAACCAGCATTTGTCACTAAGAACAATCACTACATATTCATTCGTCTCCCATTTGGTTTGAAAAACGCCAGAGCCAATTGTCAGAGGCCATGTTAGCAGAAGCCATTGGGAAATATTGTTTTGTCTATGTAGATGATATAGTTGTTTATTCGAGGGACATTAGTACTCACCTTAATCATCTACAAGTATTTTCACTATTGGAAGCGGCCGGTCTAACACTCAACATGAGCAAGTGTAACCTCTGCCAGGCAGCTCTCTCCTTCCTAGGCCACGTCATATCTGCTGAAGGCATCAGAATAGAAGAAGCAAAGGTAGCAGCCATTCAAACTTACCCCGTTCCCTGCACCCTTAAGGAGCTACAGCGCTTCCTAGGTCTGGCTGGTTGGTACCACCGTTTCATCCCCCACTTTTCAGAGCGTGCTGCTCCTTGCACACCCTGAAGAAAAAAGTAGCACAGTGGGTGTGGACATCAGAATGCCAGTCAGCCTTTGAGGATCTGAGGACAGCTCTTCAGAGCTCACCAGTTTTAACAGCCCCAGATTTCAGCCAACCCTTTAAGGTGCAGACAGACGCTAGCAACATTGGATTAGGTGCAGTGCTTACCCAAGACCATGAGGATGGGGAACATGTGATCGCCTACGCTTCCCGGTTACTACAAGGAGCTGAAAGCAAATACTCCGCATCCGAGAAAAAATGTCTAGCTGTGGTATGGGCAGTAGAGAAGTGGCGTCAATATTTAGAAGGTAAAGTGTTTACTGTAATCACTGATCATGCGGATCTGACCTGGGTTTTTAATCAGCCAAACCCTTCTTCATGCCTTACATGGTGGGTACTTAGGCTACAGGCTTTTAAATTTGTAGTACAGTACCGTAAGGGGCAGTGCAACACCGTTCCTGATTCCCTGTCGCGTCGCTGGGGGGTAGAAGACACAAATGCCCACCTGGCAGTGCATCAAGGAACTGATCTACAGTGGGGTCTGCCATGTGACTGGGAGGAGCTGGAGAAGGCCCAGAATGCGGGTGACGCACTCCGCGCACTGTGGGAAGAAGCAAGGTCAGATTCTGGTGTCAATAAAAACATTATTGTGTAGTAAACCAGGGGATCGACAGGCCCCCAAACAGACTGGATGTAGTCTCCTCCAGCTGGTCATGACGACGTCTCTGCGGCCTCAATACCTGCAGTAAGCCCATGACAATCATCTCAGTGGTCATCTGGGGCGGAAGAAGACCCTGAGGAGGCTGCTGGAGGTCGCTTACTGGCCGGAGATATGCCATGATGTTTGGGAATATTGTAGAAACTGTGTTACATTTCAGAAATACAAAACCCGTATTAATCAGCTAGCGGGTTTACTACAAAGCACTCCTGTGGTGGAACCTGGATTTAGGTTGTTATGTTACCTTATGGGTCTGTTTCCTGCTAGTAGTCATGGATTACTGTAGCAAATGAGTCGAGATGTTTCCCTTGAGGACTGCCAAGGCCCCATCTGACCAACCAGGGAGATTTTTACACGGTGGGGCACGCCAGCTTACCTGGTTTCTGACAGAGGTCCGCAGTTCATGTCCCAGCTTCTTAACTTAATCTGCCGGAAATGGGGTGTGACACAAAAGCTCACTACAGCCTACCATCCCCAAACAAACCTGACGGAAACAAATTAAACGGACATTAAAATTAATGATCGCTGTGTTTGTCAAAGACAATCACAAGCAGTGGGACCAATGGCTGCCAGAGTTCCGGTTTGCCATCAATACGACCTGGCAGGAAAGCACCAGTTAGAGGCAGCAGAGGTAGCACTGGTAGCAGAGGTAGCACTGGGACGCAAGCTGAAGGGACCATTGGAGCGGATGATGCACGGAAACATCTCACCTGATCATCCCAGTAGAGCGTCAAGAAACACCAGGTCGTCCATAGCAATGTGGCCCGAGCCCAGGAGCGGCAAGGAAGATATTACAACTCCCGAAGATGGGAAGTCACGTACAAGGTGGGCGACCACGGGCAGAGGACTCGCACATGGCCAAACTAGCCCCAAAATGGAAAGGGCCCACACAAATCAAAAAGGTACTTAACAATGTTAATTACCAGGTGGAGTGGATGCACCAAGCTGGACCATTCATGGTCCACTTAGCTAATCTAAAGCCCTTCTATGGCATGGTTATGCCTTTTTCGGAGGGGGGTGTAACAGGCGGTAGCCTAGGTTACGGGCTCCTGGCCAGCGGTGGCGCTGTGGGAAGCCTCCCTTTAATTCTATAAAAGGGGAAGATAGGCAAGGCTTGGCTAACAGCAGCAACTACACGGCTAACGCCATATGCAAACCTGAATGCAGGATTCGTTTGTGCCCTAAGCTCATGTAAGTATGTCTGTATGTTTGTTTTGGGTAATGCCCGCCGAGGCATTTATATTATTACTCGTGTTTATACTCATGTATGTACCCTACATTCATGAATGCTCCCCCTGCTGTGTTTATGCAGGAGGGTTTTTTGTTTCTTGTCTGTTTTCTTCTTTTCTTTCTCCTCGGTTTTCTGGCCCTCTGTGTTTGCCTAGCACAGGCTGTGTTTGGTGTTCGGACGCAGGATCGGGAGAGGATCTTCAGCGTCCACCGCACCACTTTCGAAGGGAATCTACGCTGGGAGGACTCAAGGAGTGGAGCGGAACTTACCTTGGACTATTCACTCCATGTGGGGATTCCACATGGAGAATGAGACTGGACTCTGAGCACTTTAGGACTGTGTGATATATTGGGTGGGGATGTTGGACTTCACTGAAATAAATGTATCTACACGTGTATCAGTATGTTTGGTTCTCTGGTATTCTGTACTCTAACCTGTTAACAACTATTCTGCTGTTTTAGCAAAAGGTAGTTCGTTACAATACTAACTAGTGTTGCATGGTACACCAAGACCCAAAACGTACCACCATTCCCCATCCTGTATTAGTGATGTGGCCCCAAATGTACTATGTACATGTACTTTGATGTTAAACTATTAAAGATGTTAGCAATTGCTCCACAACTGGAGTAAAGTTATCACTTTTAAGTCCCATCAATGTCAAAATCAAACCTATTACCTATGCATATCAAACACACATTTTTGGAGGAAACTTTAGAGGGTGTTCCTAAAATGTGAAGGCAGAGAGATAAACAGAGAACATCTGAATGACTGAGTTTTTGCAGCTTTATTTAACAAAGGTTCGCGCCAAAGCAAGCGGTCGGTGCAAAAGAACCAGCAAATGCATTTGCAATCGATCGCAGCGATTGCACTGATTGTGAGTGTTGTCATTGATTATGCATTAATGGACACTCATAGGACGTGTTGTCCTCTGGGAGTCGTCTTGCCTCGCTGTGAAGTGGTCTGGATGGCTTTTAATTGGGTTTTGTTGCAGTGAGCGAACAGAGCGGGAAGAGACTCTCGGCAGTCAACACTGCTGCAAATGTAATTATTTTATTGTAATGTGATGCATGACGGGGAGCGATTTGCCTCTGGCTCCCTGTCCGCTCTTATCCATGTCGTTGCCTGAGAGTTTGTGTGTATGTGTGTAAGCCCCTATTTGCATTACTGTGTGTTCTGCTGGGTTGGTGGTGGTTCGGGCAGTGGTAGATTGTCAGGTTTAAGGGCAAAGAGTCGATCTGTGGAGAGGTAGTGGCATTCAGCGGCGCGTGTAGTAAGCTGGTTCAGGAAATGAGTCACCGGCCATTAAAAGAGGCCTGAAGAAGAGAGAGAGGGATAGAGAGAGCGAAAAAGAGACAGGTAGTGCAGCATGGTGCTTTGTGGAGGATAAGCTATGCAGGCCTGGTGTTGAAGTGCCTTTGGTGAAGCTGAAGCATCACCAACAACATCCTCACACCTTTCCTAAGGAACCTCCACTGGCTCCCTGTGGTGCTCGTGTTCAGTTCAAATCCTTAACTCTTGCTTTTATGGCTTTTATGGCCAAAAACGGACTTACACCACCATACATTACAACATTGATCAAACAACGTGTCACTTCTCGTCCTCTCAGGGCTTCAAGCGCAGCTTGCCTTAAGCCCTCAAGAGAAGAGGGAAACATGCGTCAAGATTCTTCTCAGTCTCGCCCCCCAGTGGTGGAATGAACTCCCTCTTCCGGTCAGATCCTTCGCCTCTTCAAGCGTCGCCTGAAGACCCATCTTTTCAAGGAGCACTTCGGCGACTAAGTATGTCTCTATTCTATATATAAAAAAAATTTTTACATTGTTCTTCTCTATGTCTTGTGTAATGTTGGGTTAGGTGTTGGCTAATTATTATTTGGCAGTTGTTGTATAGATGCTCTGACTGCAGTATCTCGGTTAAATAGATTTAAGCTGTTTTTCAGGTAAGAAGCAATTGTGTACTTCTTGTGTTGCCTACCTATGTAATTTTTAAAAACATTTTGTGATCGTATGTAAGTGTTTTTAATGTAAATTTTAATCTTTTCAATTTTATGTAAAGCAACTTTGAGTATCTTTATAAGTGCTCTATAAATAAAATGTGTTACTATTATTATTATTAAGCACTGATGTACGTCGCTCTGAATAAGAGTGTCAGCTAAATGCCGTAAACGTAAATCATGACTGAAGAGAAATAATCAGAGCCCCGTATTCATACCCAGTGTTTAATCCCCTCCCCATCCGCTTATACAACACGGCTGAAGCTGAAACTATTATTTCGCTTTATCTGAGCCACCCCAAATCTGAGTCTGCCTCGCCTCCTGTGAGATTCTTTACTGTGAGTGATGCGCCTCAGCAATTGAGTCACATAAGGGGAGCAACCTGAGCCGTGTTGGGGAGACAGCAGTGCTATATATTCCTTAATATTCCTGCATTTCTTCCACTGGATCCTCTGCTGTGCAACAAGAACCCCATTTTGGAGGTGAATGCAGTGGCTCCAGCTGCTGTAATTCCTGAGAAATATGCTGTAATGTCTAAAAGAGATATTTTAGGGGGGTAGTTGCCGCCTGCTCTGTCCCTGTGGCATAAGGCATCAAAGAATATGTTCTCTTCAGAACCTTGGGAGTGCTGTCACTCAAATTCTACCACTGGAGCTAAAGAGAATCCACTGCTTTTGATTCTGCAGGGAGACTGCATTGTTTTTACTACATGTTTCAGGTCTTTAGAAATAAGACTAGAGATGTTTGGAAAGTCTGCACAGAAAGGGCTGTTGTTAACTTTACATCTCATTTATAGTTCTGCTGATTTTTGAAGAAGACCAGAGAACACCATTTATTCCAATAAAATCATCTGTCTGCCACTGGGTCTTTTATTTAGAGGACAACATGGTCCCAGAGAAGGACAACATGTCCTTCATTTATGCTGGCTGATCTTAGTTCAGCTCCCTGAATCTCTGATGGATTATCTCCTGACGCGAAGAAACCAGCACTTCTAGAGCTCTGTACACAACCAAGTATTCCGGAGTCCAGATATTGATCTACACTGGAGACTCCTGAATAGATCAACAAGCTAAAACATGTCTACTACACTGTCACGGGTGGGTTCTATCACCAGGACATGATGCTGCTGGAGCATCCAGGACCTCACTAGAGGGTCACTTTATCACTGGGTGGGAAAGTTTAGTTCCTCCAAAAATAGAGCTATCACCACATTGTTGCAAGGATATGTTGCAAGGGTTCTATGTAGTAAAAAAAAAAAAGTGTTCTTTAATTTGTAACACCCATGGAACCATTTTGTTGTATGGACTGACTGTATAAAGAACAACATAATATACTAGGGCTTCTACAAATGTGGTTGGTTCTATATTTAACCCTTGAAGAGTTCTTGAGGAACCCTGTTGCAGGACTGGCAAAATCAAAGAAAATAGCAGATGCACTTGTCAACAATGTGTCTCGTCTTCTATAGTTGTGCCTCTCTAGTCTTTCAAGAGAGGTTTTCTTTGGAGGTTTAAGGTTCTGAAAACATTTAGGTGGTATGGATTTTTTAAACATTTTCTCATGTTAGTCGGCTAATGCTGAGAAAAGCCAAATTACTGTTATGAAGTGAAATATATTGTCTGTATTAGGAGCCTCTACATTAACAGTCCCTTGGAGGACAGTTCCCAGTGGCTGAATGATATGTTTCTGTAATGCATGCCATGATTTGAACACTGACAGACATACAAAGGACACTCGATTGTGAATTGTGTAGTGGATAACACAACAAATACATTGTAGTTTTGGACCAGAATGCCAATTTAAAGGCCACATTCGGGCTGGAAAAGTTGAATTGCAAAAGAAGAAACAAAATACCAGTTGTTTTTTGTTGATAGTTTGTTGATCATTCTGGGAAGTCTCAATAAGATGCAAGAGAAACCTCTGTTTATTTTGCAGTTCCTCTCAGCCTTTAATGGTTTAAAACCATGTCAGCAAGGATGTTATCTTCTTGCACAGTCATTGTATCTTAACTCTACAGAACTTTTACAGCTTCGTGGCTGGAGGAGAGTGGAGGAGATGAGAAGATAGCCATGCAATACTAACCGAAATGCTTTTATTTGTGTGTATTTTTGTAATGCAGTGCCTGGGAGGGTTGATTGGGGATGGTTCCCTCTTTATCTTGTGTATGATTTACTGTTCTGGTGGCAGGGCAGTGTAGTCTTCCAGACACAAAGTCCCACAACCTCGTTATCGCAGTGGGAAAGTTGGGAGAGACTTTGCCCGAGCCACTGTGTGTCACATGACAAATTAGACCTCAATCCACTTTATGTTGCTTCTCGTCTGCTCTTGCACGCTCAAAACTTTTTGGCCCCTTTTTAAAAATCCTATGGACCACTCCTGAATTCATTTTTTGATTAAAAAAACCAGGACTTTCATAAGTGAGAGGCTCGGATTAGAAATCTGTTTGGAGATCCTAGCGGATCGACAGGCCTCACATATCTGCGTGTTTTCCCCATTGGGAGACAACATCAGCTCCCACAACCAGAGTGACCGAAATGGCTGGAAATTGTGGAATA
Organism: Brachypetersius gabonensis; assembly: GCA_037577145.1. Taxonomy (NCBI): domain Eukaryota; kingdom Metazoa; phylum Chordata; class Actinopteri; order Characiformes; family Alestidae; genus Brachypetersius; species Brachypetersius gabonensis. The sequence continues at coordinate 11,120 of JBBJLR010150828.1, forward strand.
TCTCAACACCAAAGTTCGGAAAGATTAATTGTACGCAGCATGCACTTGGTCCACGTGCAGGAGAGCACGACCAGAGGATTGGTCCCTAAGGGAGCAATTTGGAGCAGCTAAAGTAGATCTGTATCATAGAAGGTGGGAGATGTCGGGGCTTTGCTTTAACCTGTCGTCAGCTAAAGGCTTGTTAGCCCTGGCAGGCGTTCCGTGTCATTGCGTGGCGGTACTCTCTCGCTCTCTCTCCACTCTTTTTCTGTTTCTCCACCTATCCACCCATTACCTGCCACTGCTCAGATTTTCCTCAGTCCATTTCATTCGCTTAGCCTTAATTTCGTCTCTTCCACTGTCGGGGTTTCCTGGATTGTGACAGGAGAAGCGATTTATCTCTGAACTTCTTCTCGTCTGGCATCAAAGGCTCTACAGTAGATGAATGAGGAGTATGGTTTTATATAGTAGATCATCTTAGCTCAGAAAGTGGCTTTTACGTTTCATTTGCTAAGGCCTTTCTTTGAAAATCAAATCAGTTTTCTTTCCAATTTACTCCTTTTTCCACTTATCTTAGATGTAGTTGATGAACCATGTGCAGCATTAGAGCTACTAAGCAAATATTGCTACATTGCCTAGTTTTATTTGATACCAGATAATTATGCTTAACCAGTACTGTGGGGGGTGCTGGAGCCCGAGGGAACACTAGGATCATGACTCAATATTTGTTAGATTTTAGATTTGAACACGTCTACTCTGCCTTAATGAAGAGCTGGATGCTTATTTAGCCGGTTAGGGGATTTTTTAGGGGTGCATTTACAGAAAAGATTTGGTTGAAGACTGACTTCCAGTGTTTTTTAGCAATGTCAGCCTCAGGATCAAAACTTGTCTTGGCTCATTGATGATGCCTGGATTAAACTGGGGACTGGGCTATTTTTGTCCACAAATCACATTTAACAAATATGAAAAACCTTGATCATTATTTAGTATTATTCTAACAATTTATTCTCAGGATTAGACTAAAACGTTGTCCTTAGCATTTAGCGACATATCCAGTTCATGGACCTAGGCCCTACACATCCATTTAGGACCTACACATCCAAGTAGGTCCTAAACCCAGGTTTCTCAACCACTGGGCCGCAGACCACCAACTGGCCTTGAAGGCTTTTGATTGGTCCGTGAGTATAAAAGGAAGAATTGGTCCCAAAAAAACCCTATTGGTGTATTAATAAAAAGCTTAAACACCGCTTCTCTCCCATTCATTCTGTACAAAAGTCTCTGATCAACAACTCGCTTTGCTTCATCGTTTAAAAAAAGACATTTTTCCGACTGAGCGCAGTCTGTGTCGCTCGACTGATCTGGTAGCAGTTTTCGAGCAAGAGGCTCATTTGAAACGTTACAAACTCCACTAGCGAGTCAAGTATTTGGCGCGCCTGACCCGGAGTTTCGATTGTTTGAATCGAATGGTGGACCGAGGGGCGGGGCCAACAGGGTGAGGGGCGGGGCCAACAAAGCGAGGGGCGGAGCCGACAGTGTGATTTGGTTGATCAGAGCCTTTTGTACAGAATGAATAGGAGAGAAGTGGCAGTTATTGATTTATAATGTTGTGGTAAAATAAGGATTTCTGCTTGTTCTAAATGGTACTAAAAGCCATATAGAACATTCATTTTTTATTCTTTTGAGCTCACATTCAGAAAATAAGTTAATGAGACCTGTGGCTGTGGGTTTTTTGACAGGGACAATAAGGATTGCTGAATTCAAAGAGCTTTGACACGAGCATAATATAAAATCCGGAATTCCATCCTGTGTTGCTGTTTGATATTAAGTTGACATATTTCACTTCTCTGGCACATGAAACCTTAGAGTCTTTACTTTGAAGTGTTTCCATCCACAATAATAACTCTGTGTGACGGAATTGTGACGTTTTAAAGTTGGGACTGTAAATTCCAAGATGGCCACCAGAATAGAGGTGAAAGCTAACAGTGGGCAACATGCAGTGATGGACAGGTGGGCCTTTATTCTGAAAAGGTTGAGAACCGTTGTCCTAAACCATGTTCACAAGTCTTAAAGAAGAGCTGGATGCAGTTTGAGCAAGTCATAAGTGGTTTAAGGGCTGTGTTTACAAAAAAAGATTTAGTTGACTATTGACTTTGAATGTTTGTTAGCCTCAGATGCATATCTGGGTTGAGCTGGAAATTGTGCATTTTTCAACAAGCTCTCTCTTATACGGACCTGGATTAGATACTGCAGTCTTGAAATTTAACATTTCTCTTTCCTCTAACACTCATTATCCTGTTCCCCTAATCCTCCTGCAGTCTCTGTGATCATTTGACTCTTTTATTTTGTTCAGTCCCCGTTTCCTGTCTCATCCAAACCCACTCTCATCTGCGGCTGCTTGTCTGAGAGTTGTACGTTCTGCTCCAGGATATCCAAGCGAAAGCCCTGCAAACTTATTCCAAGGAACAATAAAGGTCACGCTGACAGGGATTCTCAGATTAGTGGAAACATAATAAATCTAATGCACACGTTGTTATGGTAACAAGTTATAAATAGAGCACAGAGAAGACAGGGGAGCAGGGAATAAAGGATGAAACACAAAACACTGAAACACATCCCGCAATCCGGAGCAAGCACTCCGCGCCTGGCCTCGCCCCAGCGAGCTCTCTGGGATCTGTTTATTAACATGCATTATTGTGACCTCACTGTCTTCGCTAATTAAATGTATTCATCATGCCTAACATCCCGGGCCACACTGCGGCCCTCTGTGCTAAACTGGCTCACGAGAACGAAGTCTTCAAAGGAAGATCCCCGTTTGATTTAGCGGGTGCATGTATAAAGATCTGTCCGTCCCTGGTGCCTCGTGCATGTTGTTCCATGGCTCCTTCGCAGGGGCTGCACATACATCCGCAATTAGAGAGGGCTCGGGGGGTTTAACGAAGCTGTGTGAGCTCGACAGCCGCCGCCACCACGGCACTTGAGACACTGCCAGCGGCTGCTACTTCAAAGCCACTGATCTAGCTGAGCAGCGGTGGCATGGGCAAGGCTGAGAGCAGATAACAGCGCGTGCCACTCTTTTCGTTTTTTATTTAAAACACTCCCAACAGAGTCTATGGTGTTTATGAGGGTCACCGGGGGGGGGGGGTTGTAAATGGCCAGTAAGAACCATCTTTGCTGTTGTGAAAGGTTCTTTAAACAGTAACTGCACAGAAGAACTACCCATTCATTATGAATCAAATCATCATTTGTTCTTTCCTACCTACCTTCATTCATTCGACCCTTTATTCATAAATTCCTTCATTCTTTCCTTTTTTAATTCTTTCACGCATTCATTCATTAGATCCTTAATTATTTCTTTCATTCAATGCTTCGATCCTTCATTCATTCAGTCCTTCATTCATTTCTACATTCATTCAATCCTATTTTCCTTTACCTGAGCTGCTTGTCCTTAACCAGGGCTAGGAGGCACAGAGTGAAAGATGAAGAAACTCCCTGGACAGGTTCATTACAGGACTTATTCTATAATCGAATAAGATCTATGGGCCTTACATTAACATTTACATTATCCAGAGTGACGTCCATCTGTGCTTTATAGTAAACATCCCTAAAACTAGTAAATGCAGACCTAAAATTCAGAGCCTGTACTCTAATTCCCACTTGGTACACTATATAGACAGCAAGCCAGTATCGACTAAAACGATATTCAGTATTGAACCGGCACACCCCGGGTTACAATACACCTAAGTACAGATATTAAGTATCTGAATCTGCACTGAAGAACCTAAACATAACACTTCCAAAATGATTAATTATTCTTCACTCTTTTATACAGATTTTTTCTTTAAATCGCCACCGGCCTATAGCTGGTAGATTCTGTAGAACTGTCAATCACAGTTTTCTCATCATGTCTGATACAAACTGGTTTTACAATTTGTAATTTGATTTGTTGAGCTTAACCACAAGTCGGGTGTCAATTTTCACTGTAGCACTGTGGTGGCACCAAGGGTGGGTAGTGTGACAAAATGAGCTCATGTGAGAACTGCCCAGTTCCCCCTTTCAACAATTATTTTTTCCATCCTCCCAGTGGATACTCAGTCAAAATGCATAACTCCCCCGTGTGTTCCTCAGCGCTCAGCCTGGCAGTGGAGAACGTTTTCCTGAGGAGAGGGTCTGGCATCCCACCGCAAGCTCTCAGGACGGATTCGTGTAATTTCCAAAGACACTTTCCTCTCGACCGCTCCAACATCCCTGTATCCATTACGTCAAATGTCCCCGGTGAGACTGCTTGCGTGACAAACCCAATTTGAAGCATTTGGCCTTGACTCAGTTTCTTTTGAGCTATGAATCACCGTGGTGAGGGAAAGGTGATGAGAACAGTCAGCTTGAAGGCTGCGATGTGTTCCTCCTAGTGGATGAACAGCAGGATGAGCTTTAAGGCAGAACATCTCATGCATGTCCACTCCAAAGCAAGTTCACAGTGCATCACAAAATATTTATCTGAGCTGCTAGTCCTTAAACAGAGCCAGTGGGAACACTGTTCTCTATTCCACAGGAAAGATGGAAAAAACCCTGGACAATTTGCCTGTACATTACATTACAGGAGTTACAATTTACTTAATACAATTTACCTAAAACCAGTGTTTTCCTACTTGCTTGCCATTTGCTGCTCTTTCACTCGGCACGCCGCCACTTGGCCGCTCTCTGGACTCCCTCCTTCTCCTGGTTTTCCCCTCCCACTTGTATGCAGAGTCTGTCCTGAAAGTTTTCCCAAGCACAAAGATCTTGTTCTTTTACATTTGTTTGTAAGTGTAGTACCTGACATGCAGAATCCCTACTTTACTATCCAACTACGCCACCCTCTAATCTGGCGGGAGAAACCTCTTAACTCTATAGCGTGACGGGTTCTTGGCCTTCCCCACAAAGGAACAGTTTACAAGAAGCACGGAGATATATAAGAATATATAAGATATATAAGAACCCAACACCACACAAGCATGCAACACAGCAAGACCTGCACACACAAGATTAGTATACACCACTCCAATATACAACACCGTGTTCAGGATTACCAGTACACACCAAGATAGAGCCCCTCAACAGTGTTGCTCCCAAAGGAAGGGAGCAGTAGCCAGGTGCGGATCCGGCCTTGTACAGAAACAGCCTACACAGAGACAAGGAGAAAACAGCCAGCTCCCAGCACAAAGCTCCAACTTGAATGCAACTAAAAAGCAGTAAGAGAGAAGCCAAGGCAGAGAAGCCTGGGACAGACACAGGGTAACTATGAGATGATGAACAAGTGACCAAACAAACAAAAACAGTGGCTGGCCTGGTCCCTTTCAAAGGACCAGGAAAACTATGAATATTAGTTCCAAGTTTCATTTACAAAGCACAGGCACAAAAAACACATACAAACATAGGCCTAATTTGCAAGAGCGTTCAGTCCTCCCCACAATACAGTAACAGGAGAAAAATTGATAATTTCAGTGCTACAAAGTAATCAGTACACTTTAAATACAAATATAAAACAGTTAAGAAAGTCATAAAAGTAAGACTTTTGGGCGGCCACCTCTGTGTCCTCCATGAAGAGTGGAACACATGATTCTATCACCCTGGTAAAATTAAGACAAAACATGAGAATTAAATTCTTATGAATTACAACATCTAACACCACCTTCATTACCTGCATGTAGTGGTGGACTAGCTGCAGCCGAGGCTCCGAAGCGCGTATCGAGTATAAGGAGGGCGTGGCAGACAAAGCCTCGCTTCAAGGCGTGTATCGGCTAAGCAGAAAACCACGTGACCAACGACAAGCAAAGCCTTGGTTCGTCACATCAGCGCTTCATCCCATGTGTCGCTTTCTGTATAAACTTGCTTCGTGGGTAGTTTGTAGGCAGTGATGGGAATAACGGCGCTATAAATGGCGTTACTAACGCCGATACTTTTTTCAGTACACCGCTGTTACTCCGCCGTTACACCGCCGTTACTGTTACTGACAGTAAAATGCGTGTTACTATAACTGAGAACACTGAAGCGGTTTTCATGCGAGCGGCGTCTCTCGCAGCCATAGGCCCTCTCTTTCTCTGGGGTGTGTGTGTGTCTGTGTGTGTGTGTTCAGGGCTGGGGCGGAACCAGTGATGATGATTGGTGGGTCTCTAAACACGTGGTGCAACTGAGAACGCGGTGATTGGCTTAGATTGAGTACATTTCCATTGTTTGCCAATCAGAGGCAGAGTAGTGCGGGTGTTCACACACGAGCTCACGCGCGGTTAGTCGCACACACACCAACACACACGCAGTCAGTCTCACACACACCAACACACACACGGTCAGTCGCACACACACCAACACACACGCGGTCAGACGCACACACACCAACACACACATGGTCAGACGCACACACACCAATATCCAGGAATCGATGTTTTATATTATTTTATAGTTGTATTAAATTAGATTTTTTTAAGTAACGCAATAGTTACTTTGCCTGGTAAATATTACTTTTATAATGGTATAATTCAGTTACTAACTAAGTTACTATTTGTGAGAAGTAACTAGTAACTATAACTAGTTAATTTTTTAAAGGTACGTGCCCAACACTGTTTGTAGGAAAGTGTATGAGCGAGTATCGGACAAAATTTTGCTTTTGTGTATTTCCTAATGGAACCAGCACACAAGAAAAAATATTCCTCTATGTGGGAACATTTTGAAATGGTTCCTCCCAGTAAGGCGTGTAGCTGTAAATTGTTAGTATAACTTTTATTACTTAGAACAAGATTTCATCACCATGCAAAATTATATTCATATTGCATTTTCATGGTTTAAGGTGAAGTGTTTGCTGTGCCAAAAGGAACTGGTACACAACAAGAATACACCATCAGTGCTTAGGCATTTTAGAGCTTTCGATGAACATATACAGAAAAAAAAAAAAAAAAACAAGAAAGATTTTCCTGAATGTCACACATAAGCACTGAACAAAACCACAAATGTTACCCTCTTTATGTTTATTTATACCTTTTTATTGTGTTAGCACATATATTGTGTTGACTGAAAATAATAGCGAGAGAGAGAGAGAATGAAAGAGAATGAATGAAAAGGTACCAAATAAATGCACATTTTAAACTTACATTGTGAAATGGGAGACTGTGCAAAGTACGTGCTCATAACGATGCAAAGTGGCATAACACTGAGACAATACTACTTAATTATGCAAATTGCAAATGTGGGAATGAAATATAAGTTCCATGAAAAATAAAACTAAAGAAAAATTCTGTCCGATACTCGCTCATACACTCAAACAAAACACAAAGCACCAGCGGGATTCAGCCCCATTTATACAGAAAGCGACACTTGGGATGAAGCGCTGATGTAATGAACCGAGGCTTCGTTTGTTGTTGGTCACGTGGTTTTCTGCTTAGCCGATACACGCCTCAAAGCGAGGCTTCGTCTGCCACGCCCCCTTATACTCGATACGCGCTTCGGAGCTTCATGTGCCCATCACTAACTGCATGACAGGGGAGCCCACAATGGCAAATGGCAGCAGCAAGAGTGTGAGATCAAGCCAAGCCAAGCTTTATAACTTCCCAGTTAATCATGTGACCTGCCTCATGTGACTCAAATCTAGCAGCCACACAAATCAGTTCCCGCACTGAACTGTCAGTACAGGCAGCCACACAACACAGGAAATCCCAGATCCCACGTAAGAACTAAAATAAAAGGAATTTGGCCATTTTGCATGTATCTCCCAGTAGTGTTTTTTCTATGCTGCTGTCATGTGCAGTGAGAATCTGATTCCAGTGCAACATTGTACTCTCATGTTAAATAATGTAGGTGTATATATAGTGAAATATTTTCATTTTGGTAACTTGAGATTCACATCCCACTCACATTGCTGTTACACCACTACTGTTACACCTCCACTCTGTTGAATGTAACTTTGAAGTAACTTTGAACCTCTGAACCCCTTGAACCCTACATGGGATAGAAACATCAAGCAAAGCTCAGCATGACGTCTGACACCTTGAACATCAGTACAAAGGGGAGCTTCCATATGAGTTGTTTTTTCATATGACATCAGTTTACTATTTGTTGCACCTCTGGCAGGGATCCATGCCACTAGTGTTCTAATGGTTGAGCCTGTACATATGTTTCAGCACCCCTCTTACTCAGCACATGGTTTTCCACTCCCATAAGTATTTTGCATGAGCTGCATCTATATTCCACTTGCATTTTCCCGAGAGATAAAACTCATTTTTTCCTTTTTGCTTCACTCTGAGATACCCTCAAATCGCATCTAGCGGCTTCGTAATTAGTTTTATTATATAAGGTTCCTAATAAGATTGCCCATGCATGGAAAATGTAGTGCAGGAATAGAGACCGCAAGAAGTGATGCTCAGAGCGAGATCTGGAAAAGGAAGACCAATTTCTGATAAGTGCTAACTAGAAAATGTCTTGATCTACGCAGCTGATTACAAAGAATAGGAGTCTTCTGGAGGTTTTTTGTGCAGGAAGAGAATGGGATGACAGCAGGCCTGTTCCCTACAAAAGCCCCGCAGAACCGATGCTCTCGGGGAAAGGAGAAACCTTCTTTCAGGAGGCTTTAATCAATGAAAACCAAGATGGCCATTATCTGCTTGGGGAGCCTTTGAACCGCGCATCTTTGAAATGGAAGCACGGCGTTGGCAGAACCTCTCCCAGAAAACGCTATAATTAATTTACTGCAGTGACACAATGGTAGCGAAAAGAAGCGTTAAACGTTTGATGAGAAAATTACGCAGCCTAATTAGGCTTTGTTTTGCTGTAAGAAGTTCACTTTTGAGTCACAGCAGATCTGTGAAGTTATCCTCTTTAGACAACCCAGTCCAGTGAGTTTCTTGCTTGTTTCTTCATAATTTCGAGGCTTTTTGATGTATTGATCTGTGTTTAGACACTTCTAATGATGCCCTCTAGTTATCCCGATGCTCCAAGGTTGCTGAGACTGAAGGAGGGCACAGAGATATGAACAGTGTTCAGTTCAGCTTGCAGCCTTATTGTGGTCAAAATGGAAATACATTATTAATTCATGTGGACACAACAGTCTTATTGTTTCCCAAAGTGGGGGCAATCTTTGGGAAACAATAAAGAACCACTGTTTGAAATGCCAGCCCTCTGTTCTAGTCTCTAAATGACATTAGTGCCATGTATCTGGGTGTATCTGCACAGTGTATGCTGGTTATTGTCCTGACAGAACAGACGAATATGTGCAAAATTCTTTTGAACCAAAGAGGCTGAGGGGTGCAATGCTATGCTGCCAAATGCATGACAAATAACATATAAAAGACCAGTATTAGGCCTGGAACGCACCGATAGAAGGGGTCTTGTGTGCTCAAGGACTGGCTGACACAGATTTCAACATTCAAGTGAGAAGATTTCTAAAATTCATTAGTCATCGTGTCAATCACAGCCATTGCTTTGCCAACCCCTTGGCAAACTGGCGGAGTGCCCGGCTGTCAGCCGCTCATGACTGATCTTTTGAAATCCGACCACACTTACTCTTTCCCGCATTGTGAATGGATCCGCCACTAACATGAACTCTCCAGGGCTTTATTCCATAATCCGAACCTGCGTTTCTGACAGGCAGTGCCTGTACTGTCACCACAGTGTTATGGATAACTCCTGTTGGAGCGTGTATCATGACGGCAAAGGCAGCTCACGGAATACAGCAATGCAGGCAACAACATAAACAGGCATTGATATGAATCACGAAGAAACTCCTCTCTGCGTCTTCCACTCCCTCCCAGAAGCATGTAGGCTGAAAATGATGAAAGCAAAGACGTGGGAAACTGAAGTCTTCTCTAGCACCTCTTTCTTCCTTCATCTCTCTTTAAAAGGTTGTTTTTATGTCAGTTACCCGGGTCTATAGATATAGCTCCCAATCCCGTAAATAGGCTGTTTCTGTGCGTCTCCAGGCTATTCTGGTAGCAAGGCTCCGATTTCAGGCATTCATCTAATTTGTCTGCCTTTAAATACCCCCCCCCCCCACTGTGTTTAATTCCCACATGTTTCCACCATCTCTCCTTTCTCACTCATGGAAACCTGCTACGCTCATTGAAGCACCAGCCTTCGTTGGGTTTAATTGAAATTTGCCCGAACATAAAAAGCCATCATAAAAAAACGCTGCTCTTCAAAGTACATATTTGCAGGCAAATTAAATTTCACAGGTTCCAGGAAAGCGGTCATGAGTGCTCTGGGTTTCCTCAGAGTCGTTTATTACAGTACCATCTCGCAATGAGAAAAAGAGAGAAAGAAATATGCATCGTTTCTCATGACCACTCTCTGACCTTTAAGACACTGTGACTTGTATTCACCTGTAAAGTGAAGACATTTTTGAATAGCTAGTCTAATAATTAGGCTTCTCTTCCTGATGTTGGTGACCTAACAGACATATAAACAATTTAATTTAATTTGGATGTTCTGTTTGACGCAACACAAAGTGCGTTTCGTTTTGAATATGACCTAAACCTAAGGTTCTGTCCAAATCCTGCTTAACTCGAGACCTGAAATGGCTTATCGTCACCTAAAGTGCCGTATAAAACCTGGACAGTGACAGTGCTGGGACAAAAAGCATACCCTAAATACAACAGAATTGAGCTTAATTGTGTATAAATATCTGAGTTGTTCTGGACAGCCTGGGACCCATGTGACAGTCACTGCCCTACAGAAACGTTCAGTGGAGGATTAATTTGAGAATCCAGTTTAAAGAGGAGATTTTAACTCAAACCTTTAAGTAGTTTAAAGAACCTTCCCCCCAAAAAACATGTGAAGGTTCTTCTCGTAATTCTATTTATCAAACATGGTTCTCCAGAGAAAGGGGTTGTTCCATGGTGGAGTCACAGGCCTGTAAAGGACTGGCATGGCTGTTTGAAAAAAGGACCTGATGATTAAATTACTGGAATCAGTTCTACTTCACTAGAATGAAAGTCTGCCGCCACAGAACCTCATGGGCCTCTCAGGGCTAAGGCTTATGACTGCTGTTCTTCAAAGAACCTTTCAGGGCACTTTTTTTCAGGAGTGTAAAGCAAAATACTCTCAGGCAGAATTTGGGTTTGGTGCAAAGTTCCAGGCCCGATCAATGCTCTAGGAGTGAGAGAGTGAGAGAAACAAAGTCACAGAAGAAAGAAGAAAGTTGAACTTGGAAAGGAGAGACGTAGCTAATTGGTGGATGAGAGAGAAGGAAAGCAGAAGGACATGCAGAGAGTAGAAAAGATGATGAGTTCCAGAAAGTGGGGCAGTTCTGACGATAGGCCAGCAAACCCACGCCTGGAGTGACTGTGTCCTGGCCTGCCCCACTGTAGCCTGCAGCGTGTGGCTCTGGGCCTCAATGGCCTCTGGTGTCTACTGGAGCCTCTTGGATCCTTCACACAGCATGCTCAGCAGCTCAAAGGCCTCAGATCCAGCTCTTTCACACGTGAAGATGAGGTCCTCTCACTGCCAAGCGCTAAGAAGATTAGAACCCTCTGCTGGCAGCCAGCACAGTCCTGCTGAGACCCAGTGAGCTCAAAAGGAGCGATGTCCACTGCAGCTGAACCAGATGGATCCACAGCCGATGCATCCTCTGCTTTTCCACAGTATTTAAAGCATCTTGATTATGTGAAATACATCTTTATTCTTATAACTAATCACCAAGCAAAGCCTGATCCACCTAACATCTGATATTTCTTTACCAAAGAATGGCAAGCTGATCAAGAGAATCTGTTGGGCAGATCTTATTCAGCCGCTTTAATTTGAAGTCTCTGTTGCGTAATAAGTGAGATGATTTATTTAGTGAAGGCGCATGGATTTAGCGTCGCATCCATCCAAAATAAAATAAGGCCAGCAGGGGATAAATCCAGATGAAATATGAGTGACAGACGTTGCTGTTTGGCCTATAAAGGAAAATCCCAGCAATAACGAACAGCTGTCCCATGTTATGGGGTGGAAATGTGGCTTTGACCTGCTGAAAAAATGTATTTTGATTGGGTTCTGGCCTCCCCAGATTACACGTCCCTCTCCTGTCCTCCCTTCACAACATCTGCCGGACTTTCCTCATTTCATTTCTCTTATTAAGCATGTCAATAACAGGCAGGCATTGCTGTTAGGAAGATGAATGTTTGGCTTTGACAGGGACAGCTAGTCAAAAAGGACATAGAATTACTGGATGCTACTTTATGCTACTGTACACTGGTCTCACTGACCCAGTTTTGTTTCTCCACAGATACCAACGAGTCAGACACTCCAGGCAGAGATGCTCACAAGTCATCTTTACCGAGTCCAAGTCAAGTCTCAAGTCTTTGAGTGGCAATGTTTACAGAGGCGACTCTAAATGTGGGATGTTTGAGCTGAAAACTTTTAGAAGATATTCTAATTTGCCACGCCCCACAATTCCAATTGGCTGTTCCTTAGCAGGGGGCGGAGCTGCATGCTGTGATCTGCCCTCACCAACATGGAGGATTTGCCTTAAATGATCTTAATCTAAATGTTAAATATTAAAAATATATCTCCACTCTAAATGTGAGACTCCACAGTTAGATGGGGCTCGGTGACTCCTTTCCAACAACTCCTCAAAAACCGCTATTAGCTGAAAACTGCTCAGCTTGGACAAAAGTAATGGGACACCGGGGCGAGGTGAACAGTTTTCGGGTCGTTGGAAAGAGTGCAAGATATAAATAAATAATTCCATGAAATTAACTTTGTAACTTTGTTTGTTTTGACTCACGAGTCACAGCACCGAGTCTCGAGTCCCCATCTCTGTCTCCAGGTCAGTGTCTGCTGATGCCAATGGGTCACATAAAGTTTTTACCATGAGTAGTTGTGAGCTGTGGTGGTAATAATAATAATAATAATAATAATAATAATAATAATAATAATAATAATAAATTATTTTGAAGCATTTTTCCACCTTTAATACATGTTGAACATAATCCAAGAAATAATACTTGAATCTGTGTTGTAGTTTGAACTATTTCATGTTTTTTGTCAACTTTTTTGTTTAATGATGTTTTGTGTTTTATGTTCCAAATATTCTAAAACTATAGATCAACATTATTAGTAGTAGTAATAGTATTGGTTGTTGTAGTGTTGCTATCATTGTAGTATAGTATATAAGTATATAGTATTAGTATTACTGGGATGAGTTCTAATTAGAGATGGTTCAGCAGTACTTTCAAACTGACATCTTGCATAAAAATGGGATTCTTTGTCAAGACTGACACGTTTCAATAAAGTGCATTCCCAGTTTGACCAAGATTAGGTCTGATTTTACTGTTACTGTTTCTTTATAAAAGACCAAAATGTATTGTAACGTTCACAAATATGGACCCAAATGCAGAATAACAAAAATGGAAACTTTAATGAAAAACACAAAGTCCACAAAGACAGAATGCAAAAATCCACAAACGTAGCAAAGAGTCTAAAAACCAGAAAATCCGACAACAGCCAATCAAAGTTAAGTCCAGAGGGCAAAAAGAATAATCCAAAATCCAAAACACAGTCCATAATCCAAAGGAGAGCGCTCAGTAACTAGATAGGGCTGGAATACTTCGCACTGGTGGCCTATTATAGACCCAGGAGGCCTAGAATTCTCGTGAACTAGATCTCCGCCCTATGGGTCCGGAGCTGGGATCTGCAGAGGGCTGTCTGGGAGTATCTGGCTGGACCATCACCTCTAATTCCATACCAGTTCTTATATATATGTAATTTTAGTTTTTAGTTATGACCTATAACCCGTAACAAATACTGAGACACTGAGTGCTGGCTGATACAATTTTAATTAGCTAGCAGGCTATCAACCTCAAACAAATGAAACTGCCCACATTTCCCATTTAAACATTTAAAGTGTCCACCACCCCAAAATGCTTGAAGAACCAGAGTGTAGTTCTAAATTAAAATGAGATTTTCCTGTTTTAGAAATAAATTAGGCATGAACACACATGAGCATCTCAATTTCTATTTTCAAATCATCAAAGCATTGTTTGTGAGCTCTTGGGTCGAAGGTAATAAATGGCCATACCAACAGGTGTGTCACATCATGGACAATATGGAATCAGTGTTTAGCAGTTTTTAGAGAACTGCTAAAATCAGTTGAATTTACAATTCAGTCCACAGTGTTCCACGGTTAAAAAACATTATTATATGCTGTAAATAACCCAGATGTCTCAGAGTGGTGTGCTCCTGGGCCTCCAGAGTTTCAGACTGGTGGTAGGTGTGATGGATGGGGTGACTGAAATGATGCACTGTGTTATGAAGAATTGGGCCGGGTTGGAGAATAGGACAGATGCTGAACGGTTTTGGCCGTTTGTAAATCACGAAGCCGTTAGCCATTCGTACACTTCATTACAATGGCTGCTGAGCGATGGGGCGTTTGGGATGGGGGGGGGGGTGGAATGGGGCTTTTGTAATCTTCCAGGCCATCGGAACACATCTACCTGGGCCTCTGCTCTGCTGCGGTGCTCTGGGAATTGGCCGATGCAGAATCAGCCGTCCCAGGTCACCTTTGGAGGCTTCACCTACGATGTGACAGCAAGATTGTTTTTTTTTGGCGATCCATCGCCCCCTGAGCACAAGGGGACATTAATCAGGAAAGGTGACCAAGTGTTCGCTTGTGTCTATGTATATACGACTGAGTATTTGTGTGTGTGTGTGGGGGGGGAGGGGTTTGATTATTTACACCATGCCAGTTCTCATTCCTGTGGACATGTCTATTTTGTCCTCTGCCCCAGTCCTTTTCCGTTTCTACTCCCTGCAGCACCTTCTTCCACAGGTACATTAATACAGAGCGAAACAAAGCTCCCACAACTCTCTGTGGCTGATCAGCCCACTGGCCTTGGGATCAGTATTGGTGGCAGATTGGCACGTTCCACAGATACCAAACGTAATACCAATGCCAAGGGAGGTCTGAGTGCCCTGGAGCAGGAAAATAAAAGACTTTTCCAGGAGAAGTTCCACTGGCATGTGGTTAGCAGGAACTTCAACCAAAAATCACATTTACACAACTTTGGACAAACGAAGACATTGTACACAAATGAAGACAGAGCTGTGAGGATAAAAATAATGGAAGCATCCCTTGAACCAGCTCAAGGTCAGTCGATTTTAAAACGTACTACAGTCTCCTACAATGTCCTCATTATTTATAGTGAATATTGTAGATCTACCATCAGGAGAATATGTTCTATCATGCATTATGATTCTTGTAACTGAGCAGCACAAATTAGCATTAGTTAACGTTAATAGCAACAGCTGAAACATTGAAAACTTGGTCCCCTGATGATAAACACGTTGCAGGCTAATATATATACAGTATATAATGTATACAGTAATCACTGTTTTTACGTGGATCAGCATTCAGTCTAATGTGGATTTTTTCTGAGAACCGAACTGTATTTCCGCCACCAGCCCAAAGGTGGCGGTAATACACTGAAATGTTGTCAACCGCCATAAAAAGCAGAAAAGCATGACTGCTCCGTGTCTTGTTCTCGTATTTTAGTGTTTAATCCCCCCCCATGTTCCGCAGTGATCTCAGTTTATTTAGTATTAGTAAGCGGTGCTCTGTCTAAACATGTGGGTAGAGAGTATTTCAACCTTTCTTTTGTGTGAGTCTTCGTTTCGGCTTGTCGCACGCTGCTAATGCTAATCACTAATGCTAACATTTGTTTAAGCAGTAAAGTTTTCTGATTATGATTATTTATTAACATTTACATTTTCTTTAAGGGTAATGCATTAAACAGATTTTAAAATGAAATTAAAGTGTTCTGGTTTGCACTATCAAAGTAGGCATTTTTTCACTATATGCGGGTGCTCTTGGAACGTATAGTGAAAAAACAACTTTGTTGTGTTTTGGTAAAAAAAAAAAAGCCTAAAAATGCTGATTTTTATAGTGTATGCCCCCAATTATGCTTCCAGAACACTTAGTCATTTTAAACTCAGTTTAATGCATTACCCTTAAAGAAAAGGTAAACCCATATTCGAATTTAAATTCCTCACCGGGATAAGCAACTTGGAAAGTTGTGGGACAAAAGTATTGGGACATGCGGCAAGGTGAACGGTTTTCAAAGAATAAAACCTGATCTACTGGGGCTAAAAATACAAATGAGGGCTTGTTGGAAAGGTCTTCTGGAGATCTATCAAACTACGGAGTTCCCTGTCGAGATATGTAAACACATGTGTGTGTTCATTTGGGGTGGAGTTTGTAACTTTATTAATAAATTTTAAATTTTCTAATGCTGTCATTAGTTTATTGGTTTATTAGTAGTTCAGTTTGTATGATATGACATCTTGCATGACACACACAGCACCCACAACGCAAAACACATTCCCACATCCATGAGGGTTCATGTGAAGAAAGAAAGAAAGAAAGAAAGAAAGAAAGAAAGAAAGACAGAAAACATGGAAAGGCAACATCTGGGCTTCTAAATATTCCACAAGTTCCACCCACACATTCCGGACAGAAGGTGAAGAGTCCCGATCTCATTCATTTGAGTTACTAATTCTCTCAGGCTTGTTACATCTTTCATGTTTCCCTGAACAGAGAGTTAATTTGCACAAGTTGAGAGGAGTGCAGGCATCTGAGTTCTTTGCTGGAGTTAATCGCTGTCTGCCTGTTGGAACACAATCGCTATCATTCATTACCAACAACAAGCCAGGTGTGATGTCATAATTATTTCTAGTTCACTTGTGAAAGCATTTAGGCTTCCTACCATGATTCTCTTTATGGAGGCTTAGCTAATAGGGCTGGAGTGTTCATGTTTCTGTGAACAGCAGAGGGTTTTCAGAAAGAAACACTATTTCATTGCAGCTTTTATTCTCTCCTCATAAATGACAAAATTCACTACTTGCTGTATTGAAGGGGTGGGCTGCTGGCAATTGCACCTTGGGAGCAGTGTGTGGGGATGGGACCTTGTTACTCTAAATGTTATATAAGGAGAACATCTCAGCCTGACTAGCTGTGCCACCTTTATCTTCAACAACTTCAACCAAACATATTCCACACATTTCTAGCCCACTCTACATCCCAAAATTGATGTAATTAAGTCAGACTCAAACCATTTCATGCATCTCAGAATCTTATTGTAAGGAGTTTCGCTAGGCTATATCTGCACTTGACCTTCAGATCAGTTCTGCTAGAATGCAGAATTCATGGTTCCACCGATTAGAGCAGGTTGTCACAATTCCTGCCTGTTTACTCCAGAACATTGGGACAGTTCCCACCTGTGACCACCAGGGGTCACCATAAGACTATGAACTCTCAGTGGACTTCTCTCTCCTACCTGGTTGACTCCTCTGTATTTATAGTTGCCTTCTCCTTTTGTTCCTCATGCCAGCATACCCTTACACAGTCTTCCCTGGTTTCCCAGTTCTGTTATTATGTCTATACTTGGCCACCATGCCTCCTTTCTGTTCTGTTCTGTTTCCAGTTTGTAAATAAAACCTTTAGCAGTATGGCAGTCTGCTCTAGTGCTATCCTTCCTGCTCACCTCCAACAGGACCGGGTCATGCCACGGGTCATGTATACCTTGAAGCCGCAAAGCATCCCTAGACCATGGCACTACCACCACCATGCTTCACTGTTAGTATGTTGTTCTTGTTGTGGAATGCTGTGTTGACTTTGTGACAGATGTAATTGGATCCCCTTCCAAAAACACTGCTTTCATCAGTCCACTGAACATTATACCATAGACTTTGAGGTGCTTCCGTGTATGCATTAAATGAGCCTTTATGTTACTCCTGGGTAACAGTGGTCTTCATCTTGAACCTTTACCTTGGGCCATGGATGCTATCTCTTTTGGGCCCTATGAAAAAGTGACTAAAGAACCTATACAAGTAGTGGTGGTAGATACATTAATAATATGTTTTGTGAAATGTTTTGTGAAAAGTATTCAACATCTTATACACTGCAATAAATCAAATTAAACAGCGCTAATTACACTCTTTAATAATGGAGAAACATGCAGATGTTCAGTTTCTTTCAATTCTTTCGCTAAACATTCAGAAAATCATATTGTTATATATCACTGTAAAGTCATATTGCCAAGATGTATTTTTAAGTTCTCCATAGAACAGGATGTGCAAGGCAAAAATCCTTTGGGCACCCTTTTGATTAAGAGCATACAAAGCATTTAAAAGTGTAGAAGCTACACTTTGAGATTCCACACATATATTTGTCACCTTTTCTGATCTATCCCACACAGTGAACTAAATACACATAATTACTAGGAAGCCAACCTGACAGACTTAGTCGTCACTGTGCAAAAACAATGTCTATTTTGAAACATCTTGCTGTTTTTAGAGCTTTCAAGTCTAATGTATCTGCTGGTAAAAAAAAATATAGCTTGAACTGAAAAAAAGCATTAAAGGCCAGTTTCCTTGCTCCCCAGAGTCTTCCTTTCACAATGCCCAGGCCGAATAATGAGGGCAAATCCAATCAGTGTTGTAATAGCCATCAGAAAATGTGGAAATCGCAATGTGAAAGTCTGCCAGTTAGGACGTGTCTGACCTTTTCAGGGCTACTGCCTCGTGCTCTGAACTTTTCAATCTGGGTTTGAGTGATTTCTCTCTGGGACAGGCCAAAGGCCCCTGAAAATTAATTACAGCAAAGTCAATTATTGCTTTCTGTCCCATCCCCCCAAGTTAGCTTGAAGATCAAATGTACAACAGCAAACAAAAATGCTGCAGTTTGGATCTTAGAATTTGACTTAAATAGGGGTTCCTTCGTACCTCAGGGCTGAGCTTTTTACTTGTGCAGGGCCTGGTTCTTAGTCAAACATTTTCATTTCTAAATATGGCTACTTTACTAGACCCACCTGCCGTAATCAGGCCCACTGACCTTCGTTAGGTCTGTCTATCTTGAATTTACACTCAGCGCCCAGTTTTCCTTGGCCTTTCTTTACTCTGTGACCAGTGACCAGTATTGAGTCCAGTGACAAAATATCTGTCCCACTCTTCTTTGCAGAATTGCTTGAATTCAGTTAAGTTGGTGGGCTTTTGACTATGAACTACTCATTTAAGGTCCAGTCACAGCATCCCTGTGGGGCTCCAAAAAGATTTTGATTCTTTAGAGCTATTCTGAGGTGAGCTCTGCTGAATAACCCACTTACACTTGAGCTTCCGATCATGGATTAGTGACAGACTACCACCCTACAGTCATGTTTTAAATGTCTACTTTTGACTCATCAATTCACAAAACTCTTCAAAAAGGTTTGAGGATCATCGTGGAGAATGTTTTTTTTCATGCAGGCTGACCTGAAGCGAATGAGGCCTGCAGAGACTGTTTATCGTTTCCTTCTCAGATAAGTGGTTTCTGCACTTTTGGGAGAATTTTTGTAGGTCAGCTACTTCTGGGAAGATTCACCACTTTTCCAGTTGAAAATAAAGGCTTTGTAGCACTCCAGACCTTTTCATTTCCTTCAGAATTTCATCACAGCAGTGTGCCCCTCAATGAGAGCTTTTAGCCCACTTTCCACTGCTGTTTCTGCTCAGTTTGTATTTGTCATCCTATACCCTTTCATCAGTGGTTAGTGTCTATGTGAAATAAATGATTTTGCCCTGATAGTGATCCTGTCTGATGATTCCCAGTCCTCAGAGCATTTGATCAAGCTTAACATCTTCTAATTAAAAGAAATGAGGATGACTTTCAAAGCATGGGGGTCCTAGACAGGGCTGTAAATCTCTCTCACAGAGAGTCTATCTCACACCCTAAGACTCCTGAAGGTCAGCAGAATCCTTCAGAGGGTGTTTTTTAAAAGGTCTACCCATTGCTGAACTTTCTTGCCCATGCGCCAGTGTTCCACACTAGTCTGTCAATCCGTTACTCTGTAGTGTCCTTTATTTTTCTTTCGAAAACGTATTTATTGTCACTTAAAACAGTGTTACACTGACATTAAAACATATTCAACAACAAATACACATCCACAAATAATACATTCACAAATAAAAAAGTAAAATCACATTAATATGTATATATAGTGTATAAATATGTATGTAAAATGTATATTTTTTTCCAATGTACATGTAAAATCAGTGTAATGACTGTTTACATAAAAAAACATTTTCTCTATTAAAACACAGGAAACAATCATTCAGTTTCAATAAAGAACAGTGTCTTCATCTCCAAGTCCTTTGTTCCACTGAACAGTAAGAGTCTATTAAAAGTCCAGTTTCTTTTAAAATCCCATGTCATTAAAAAACAATGCTTTTTAAAATCCAAGGTTGTTCAGGACCGGGGTGAGCCCCTACCAAGAGTTGCCATCACCCGGTCTCCAGTACAAGACACGCAAGCCTGCCACTCTTCTGGTGCCAGAGGAGATCCACTCCCTGCTGGCCCACTGCTCCAGCCTGATGTTTTGTCGGGGTGCATCTACGGGCAATCAGGGCTGGTGGCGACAGGGACCTTCCTCTGTGTGGCCCCGCCCCCCTCCTCCGAATAGCGACGCGCGGTACCCCTGCAGCGCTGATGTTCCTGGAGGTCCATATGGCGTCTTTTATGCTGTTCAGGATGAGCAGAGCTTGGTGAATTCCTCACCCGACAGTCTCTTTAAGCCCTGGCCCGCCCAATGGATGGTGTTCTCATAGCTGAGGACCTCCCCCGCTGGCAGGCTCGGGCATTGTAGGGGTCCGGTCACGGCCCAGAGGTCCCTGGCAGCACCGCACTCCCAGAGGGCGTGCCGCACGGTTTCGGGCGCGCCACACGCTGGTCATGGGCACGTAGATATTGCTGCCATCCCCCGGGAGTGCATCACAGCTCTGACCGGGAGGATCTAATGCGCAGCCCTCCATGGCAGGTCCTTGTTCTGTTTTCTTGCGCCAAAAAATCTGGGCCTCACCTAATTTAAGGCCACGCACTGAACACACTGGCTCCCGGTCCTGAACAACAATAGATTTAGCATTTGTTAAAATCTCTACATTCTCTGTTTCTATCTTGTAATGCTTTAAAAACTTTTGAATAAAAACATTTTAAAAGCAGGTAGATCAAAAGCAACAGGGGTTAAAAGGTCCACTTTTAGAAACTTTAATCTCCTTAGGTAGGAACCCATCCAGAATCTCACGAAAGCAGCTGTTTTGTTGTCTCTGGATGGGTTCCACTCCGGTTGATCCGTCTGACTATAGGACTAAAGATCTCATCAGTGAGATGATGTTCACCTCGATGATGGTGTCATTCAGCAGGATGGTTATGTTTTCTGTGCAACAGCACAAGCTATGGTCGCTGTGGTTTCTGTGCTGTACTACTTATGAATGAAAATGGACAATAAATACTGAAGAAAGCAAAACATGTGAGTGTGCTTTTCTTTGCTGAGTGTGCTGCTCACAGTGCTCTCCCTGTTCATCAGACAGTCTGTAAGCTGTTAAGATTTAGTGTGACTTAGTTGTAGACCAACTAGATGTAAAAAGTGTAAAGCTGTAATCCAGTCAGCAGTTAAATGCATTAGAATATTTGTTGCTGAATCTCTCAAAACACAGTGGTGTGACGCTTTGCTTTAGTCAGTAGCAAAACCATGCGACGCTACGTGCTGAAGGGTCAACTTAACGTCAGCCATGCTACACTCTAAAAAGAAGAGGTTCTTCAGGGGTTCTTTTCTAAACACAACAGCTTATTGCACAGCTGTTGAAATGTGAAATTCTATGATGATCTCTGGGCTTTCTTCTATGGCATATCGTCAAAACTGGAAGCTGTTTTTAAAACTTGCTGCAAGTGTGACTGCTCTTCTGAAAAAGGGCCCTCAAAGAACTCTCTCAGCTCAACACCTGGTAGCGCATGTAGTTTGTCAACATACTCATCATCTCACCTTCTTCTTTGCACCTTTTCTCTCTCTCTCTCTCCAAATGGCCTACTGAGGGGTTTCTGTTGTGTTCATTCTGGCAAGAAGACTTGTGGCGAGATGAGCAAGAGATGTCCTTCTGCTTCTTCCTGCCTGGCAGCTTGTCTTTTAATTAAAGCTCCATCTCACCGACTGAACCGGACATCGCGCAGGAGCCGGGAAACCTACACAAACTCATACACACACATACACACACTGAAATGGCTTGGTTCGCTAACAGCCTAATTGGCTCAACCACTTTTAGAGAAAGTCACTTTGCTTCACTTCACTCAGGGAGGAGCTAGGCTTTGTGTTTGTTTCTGTTATCCTCAGCCCCTTCCCCCATTTCCTCCTCCATCTCTCCCCAACTCTCAATTTGTCTCTCTCTCTCTCTCTCTCTCTCTCTCTCTCTCTCTCTCTCTCTCTCTCTCTCTCTCTCTCTCTCTCTCTC